>PVKS010026365.1:0-28647 GCA_004027875.1 Aplodontia rufa | reverse complement strand
GATAAATGCAATATCCAGAATATATACACATTTTATATTATTTTGTTAAAATCTTGTAAGGTTGCTCAAAAATAAAATAAAAAAAAATCAGATGAGGAGGGTTATGTACAGCAGTCAGGGTCAATTCCTTGTAGTTATTCTACATAGTCATAGACTATGACTATGACTGCAAAATATGGAAAAAGAATAATGCATTCCTCTGCCTTTCTTATACCTAGAGGAACGTACATTATCTTTATTAACCAGATATAGCTGTGTGAGAAGCTGTTTTCTGACACTTTTATAGCTTCCGTTGGTAGGCTTAATCATAGACATGTCTGCATTTAGGGGGTAGACATTTTGATTATTGGTATTTGCTGATCAGACTGTCTTATGATTGTGGAAGAAAATTATAGTCCTCTTTATAACAGATTTTTGTACAGCAGCATTTGAAGTCATTACTAAAATCTCAGTCTACACTTTTCCTTCAACCACCACATGCATTCTGTAAGCCATGTGATGGTTTGTGGCTAGATAATGTAGCCACGGCAAATTTCATTTCTTGCAATTGAGCACTGATCAATGCAATGAAGATATCAAATAAGACAACTCTTCTTTTCATTTTGTTGTGTTTCACATTTTTCTGTTATTGAAAAATATGATTTCAGAGTGCAATATGAGCAAGTACTCTATCATGGTTAACACTGTTTGGAAACATTAGGAGGAAGATTGAGAAGTCCTCTTTAGTATTTTATCATTTCTAATCTTGGATTGATAAAAATTGCCTACACCACTATTGTACACCAGGTCATTCTAAGCAGATAATTGCTCATTGAGTAATTGAAAAATAAGGTATGAGAGGTAATATAGTGGGGAAAATGTCCCCTTTCTCCTCTTCCTTACTTATACCATACTATAAATGAAACTGTTATTTTCTAAACAGTAAAAGTCGAGTCAGAGATTCCTAGTCCATAATTTGTCAAGAAAGGCAAATTGGGTGCTGTTGCATTGAAAAAAAGATTGCAGTAGCAGAGACTTTTCAAAAGTTTTAATGTATTTTGAACAGAAAATCAAAAGGAATGAATGACTCATTGACAGAGCACAGAGTGAACATAGTACCCAGTCCTATTTTTCTTTCATTCAGTGTTTGTATGTGCCTGATATCTGTATTTTTGAGCAGTAGAAAGATTCTTAGGCCTACAGCCATAACTTTTATCTCTAATACTACTGCCATTTCTCAAAAAGACTTGAAGTGCTATGCTAACAGATTCTTACAGTTAATACTCCTTCCTCATTTTATGAAGAATTGCTCCTTGATTTCTCAAGGCTGATCTCTATACGAACCTCTAGGAAAGGGTTCAGGTGACATACATGGCAACCAATTGCAAATGTAAAATGTTTTATTGTACAATGAAATGCTCAAAAGTATTCAAGTAAAATATTTTTCTTTGGGGATTACTAACTAATTAAACTCAGCCAAGCTTTTTAGTACATCATCTAAGGACGCCAGCATTTGCTACATGCCTGTACTGTAGAGCACAAAACTTAGAAAGTAAACACCAATAACTTTCTCTGATCCCATAAAAAAAGTCCTGAATGTTACAAGATAATGATGCTCTTCAAATAAATTCCTATAAAATAATAACCCAAACCTCATCAGGGAATGCTATGAAACTTGACTCATATTGTCTCTTACTGACAGGTGTTAAAGATCATGAAACGCTTACTAGAGCAGGTTTATGTATCAGAAACTGTAAAATTTGAAAGGAACTCCCCAAAAGTATTTCCAATTAATATCTTTGCAAAAGCCTAATTTATGCTCATTAATTCAAGTGAGGCTTTAGAATGCCTATATTCCAGAGTCCAATCAAAAGCTCCAGAAAGGAAATGAAAAATTAACAAACTAAGGACATCAAGGGATTAATTTAAAGAGACAGATTGTCAGAGGTGCAATAGGCTTCAATTTGAGGTAGGAAGAGAAGACAGCTATTTCTTAGACTATGACTAGATTCCTTATTTTAGTTTTCTTATTACTGCTTTCGGCTGTGCAAAGCTTTACTAGTCCTTCTTTTAATATTTGATTACATGTCCTAAACGAATATGAGGCAGATTGTAGAATCAAATACAATATTAAATAATGAAATGCTTTTTTTTAAAAAAAAGTAGCTTGGGCACAGTGGTGGATGCCTATGATCCTAGTGGCTTAGGAGGCTGAGGCAGGAGGATTACAATGTCAAAGCCTGCCTCAGTATCTTAGCAAGGATCTAGGCAACTTAGCAAGACCCTGACTTAAAAAAAAAAAGGTGGGTGTCTGGGGATGTGGCTCAGTGGTTAAATACCCCTGGGTTAAATCCCTGGGGGGAAAAAAAACCTGCTTGGATTCCTGACACTGTTGCTTTCCAAATCCATATATCCATATTTTAAGGTTTGTCCAGACTCAAGCATTAACACCAATTCAGTCCCTGTTTACAGAGAAACAGAAGATCCTGGATTTTTTAAAGTGTCCAGCTGTCAGATTCAGGTTTATTAAGTTATTGGAAACCTGAGAGGAGCTCTCCAGCCTTATTTCTGAAGAGTCAGCCTGTTCTGTGACTAAGCTTGAATTTCTGTATCACAGCCTGTGTTTATTTTTGTTTGTTTGTTTGTAATTTTACTGTATACCGATCCAGGGTATTTGTTCTATCTGGACCTGCTTTACCCTGGTTTTCTAGCCTACACACTAGCTAAATTAAACTTTCAGACAAGCAGCAAAAATATTTTCTTTAGTGAATGCCCTAAATAACATGTAGAAAAGTCTTAGAATTTATTCTCTCTTCTTTAAGAAGATTAGAGTTGCACACAAAAGAATTAGGATAGATAATGTGTGCTTTATTGTTATTATTTATCTAAAATTCAAATTAAACCAGGTGTCCTATACATAACTGTCAACTTTAGGATAACTTCTAAATCATTTTCCTGTTGCTCTCATGACTTACCTGCATGTTCCAGGTTGACAGCTATCAGAGCCCAGGCTCTGCTAACCTATTGAGATCCACTTACCTACTGATTCCTTTCTGCTCTTCATAAATTGATCATTTCCCATTTTCTGTGAATGGTTACCTCCCAGTAGCGTATCCTGTATATCTATAAATTTTCTATTCCTGTCTGCTATTTGTGAGTATGCCTGGCATTCTCCCAAAATACCTAGTTTGATAAACCTCTCCCACCTGGCCTTTTACTCCCATTTCACTGACATCTAATCCTATTTTTGTCTGGGGAAATTCTATCAAAAGTAGAAAATAATTATGCAGTTTCCAGTAGGTTCCAGACATTGTGTGAGATTCTGCAAGCACAAAAAAAGAGTAAGCAAAAGCTGTATCCTCAGGGACCTCGGACTCAAGCATAGGAATTGATAGTAGAAGTGATGATTAAACACTACCACATCTGAGTACTTAATATACTCAGAAACATTTTTCTTCCTTAATCTTTTTTATTGAGGAATTGAGTTGTTTTATATTCATAAATGCATATAAAGTAACAATACAATATGCATTTCATCCTAGTCCAGAATCATCCCCACTTTACCCACATGCTAGTCTCTTGATTCCTCCATATTGCCACCCTAGAACAAATATAAATGTATATTTTGTGTTTATACATTTAAATATATATTTATACATTGTATATGTATGTACATTATATATATTTATACATATATATTTATACACACACAACACACACTCTCACACACACATATACATATATATGTATGTGTATATATATATATACATGACTGTGAATTTTCCAGAATTTAATGGTTTCATAAGTATTTTTGGGCTTCTTAGGGAAGTAAAAAGTATGCTATTGTTGATTATCTGCCTAGATGCCTCCCTATCCTCCCTTCTTCTACCCTCCCCCTCCTCCTCTACTTCCCTCACCCCCTACATATCTATGGTTCCCCTTGATTAGGTGTTCTTATGCCTTTGGTGGGTCTAGTACAATAGCTTGACTACCTTTCACCCAAGCCTGAGTATATATATTCTCACAGCAGCTTTTGGATCCATTCATCCAGTGACATGCATCTGAGTTGATTCCATAGTTTAGCTATTGCCAATTGAGCTGCTGTGAACATTGATTTTGCTGTGTCACTATAATATGCTTATTCTAGCTCCTCTGGGAAAATACCCAGCAGAAGGATAGTTGGGTCATAGGATACATCCAATTCTAACTTTTTGAGGACACTTTACACTGCTTTCTAGAGCAGCTATACCATTCTGTAGTTCCAACTGCATGCTAGTGTTCCTATCTCCCTCCATCCCCTCCAGCATCTGTTATTGTTTATATTCCTCATCTTTGCCTATTTGACTGCAATGAGATGAAATCTTATTGAAGTTTTGATTTGTTCTTCTCTGATTTAAAACACTTTCTTGTTTATTCATTGGCTTGCTCGATTTCCTCTTTTGAGAAGTTTGTGTTTAGCTCTCTGTTCCATTTATTGATAGGATTGTTTGTATTTTTGAAATTGTTTGTTGAGTTCTTTGTAAATTTTAGATATTGGGCCCCTATCAGGGGAATCTCAAGCCATGATTATCTCCCACTCTGTAGGTTCTCTCTTGGCAATTTTGACCAATTCCTCGGCTGAGCAAATACTGCTCAATTCTTGCAGCAAAGCTGTCAATAAATTTCTCTTTATGAAAAAGAAAATAGAGATTCCAAAGTTCATTAGGTTTTCTAGATAAACACTTTCTCAATGACAAAACTAGAAGATGGATACAGATTTGACTGCAGGTTCAATTTACATCACTTGCTCAAATGAATCCATCACTATCATCATCATATCATGTTTATGCTTGTCATGTCTCTGATCAGGAGGACAGATATAACTAATGACCTGTTACGTGTAGTCATTTCTTTGTTGTTGCTTTTTTTCTTCTGTGGCATTGGTGACACTGGCTTAAAAAGCCCACCTTCATTAGGATTTCCAAATTCTTTCTAATACTTATTGGGCTAATCTAAATATGTGTGATTGATATCCATGCTCTTAAAAAAGAAGCCTATTTAAATGGATGTGATAAGGTAGAAACACAGATAGGCTTCACTTTTATATCCACCTTCCATTTAAGGGTGGCTCTTTTCCATCTGCATTAGAAATGTGATGCAAAGAAATGACCTTATCTTGCTCTGCCATTAATAAGCATCTTCTGCTCTTTTCCCATTGCAAAAGTTCTCTGTCCTATGGATATTATGTACAAAATGTGTGATATTCCTGGTCTAGTTTTTAGGAAGATTAGAGACTTGCATCTCAATGCCAGTTTTTCTTTCTGGATTAACACAATGGTGGCAATGAGGAATTCAATCACATTTGTTTGGTTGTTACCATTAATGAATTTCAATCTACATATATTTAGTGAAAGGCTGAGATGTGTCAAGCTTGTTCAACATTCCTTCCTATAGAACAGTTTCCTCTGCACAGAGCTTAAAGAGACTTCCTTAGCTCTGGATACTATATGACATTTCAGCTCAGCTGTGCAGCTGTTTTGGCAATAGTCTGGCAGTTGATATGCTGCTGGGATTAGTTGCCTAACTTTGGTCTTATGAATTAGGCTAAGAAAGTATAGGATTTGGATATATGTAGCCACACCTCAGGCATTGTCAGTGGGAGTAGGGACAGACTCATTGTGGTGGGGTCAGAAATATTTCAAGGCCTGTCCAGCAAGAATGGTTAAGCATGGAGTTATGTTGTGAATTTTAGGCGACAGCATTGACTTATCAGTAGCAACAGAAATTCCAGAATGAAATTACTAGTTCAAGAAAGCCCTCAGTGGGTATCTTTAATCATATCCCTGATGACTAGCTCTAACGAACTTGGATGCTTTGGTTTCAGGAGTATTGAAAGAAATTAACTGGCACAGATAATATGCCTTTTTTATATGGTATAATAATTAACCCAATTGTTACATGCACTTGAGAGGGCTAGTATTTCACTAGCACCACACTGCTCTTGTGTAGTTTATTTAAAAAATACTGTTTTTAATAAATAAACTTACATAGCGCTAAAGAAGAAATGGTGAGATGTCTTGGAAAGTTAAGAATAATAAGCATTCTATTTTATATTTAGATATTTAACTATGGAATATGAAAGTAAAAGAACTCATTATTCAATATATAAATTTGCTTTAAAAACAGTTTTCAAATTATATCTTTTTCTCTCATTAGTTAACTAAAGTCTAACTTCATATAACATATTTCTCAGCGATATTTTTCTTGAAATTGAGGCATTGTCACAAAAGAAAAAAATCAGAGAATTAATTCCATGAATATTTCCATTGATTACTATCAATTTGTAAGTCCCTCTCACTTTGAAAATTAATCAAAGGCAACTGTCCACAGTGGCAATGAGCCACAATTTAAATTCAGTAGAACACCTTTCCCATTATGTGTTTATTTGTTCAGATTGAAAATATTAAGTGAATGAAAAGGAATAAAATTATATATGCACTAATTGCAGGTATACACATGTAATGTACATATTCATTAGAAACCAAATCAGATTATTCACTACATATATTAAAAACATTCCTGAGTCTGAGGGTAGTCCTGGGGATGAACACAATGCTATAGGTTGATTTGAGGGGTCCCCTAAGAGCTCCTGTTAATGCAGGAATATCAAGAATGAAATGAGTAGATTGTGAGAATCATAACATCACTAGTCCCTCCCAGTTTGAATCGACTGACGGGCTGGTAACTATAGGCAGGTTGGGTGGACTCTTAAGGTGTGCCCTACAAGGGTGCATCTTCCCTCTGACCTCCTCCTCTGTTTCCCAATCCTGCCAAGAGCTGACCAATTTTCTTCCACTGGACTCTTCCCTCATGATGTGCTGCCTCACCTTGGACTGACACTTCTGAAATTGTCAGCCCCAGATAAAATTTCCCTCCTCTATGCACTTCTTTTTAGTACTTTGGTTACAGCAATAAAAATGCAAGTAAAATGAGGCTTAAGTTTTGAATCCAAGAGCAGTGATCTCAAAACTAGAATTTCAATAAAACCAGAACATATATAAATTTGCTCTTATGGCTGTATTTTCCAAACAATCAGTACCATTGGAAGCACTGCCACTGTGTCATTGCTAAGCATGAAGAACCCCCCACAAGCATTCTCCCACACATTAGGAGAACTGAAATTTTCAGTGGTATGATAAGGAAAGTCCAATTATTAAATCTGTATTTCGTAGTTACTAGCTTGCCTAGGAGCCTGGGAGAATAGCTTTGCTGATTTGACATGAAACTAGAAAGCCTTCCAGAAATTAAAAGGTAAAAGGAAGTTTATTGCACATGATCGATGGCTTTCAAATACTTGCTAAGTTTAAGACTCAGATAGACATGTCTAAATTACTTTACAGAAGTCTGGCTATCAGCAATTTTCAAAAGATCAAATTGCAAAGAGAATGCAAAATTTACAGATTGGCCAGTCTGCTAAACTAAGATTTTAATAAAGTTAACAGAGACATTGAAGTTAATCCTTCTCTTCCCCTTTCCTTTTCTTTTATTTTCAATTTTATAATTAGTGTTGGTAAAAAAAAAAAAATGAGCTCGATACATAGATGTATCCATCACAAATTTTATATCCTGTTTTTTCTTGCCAACCTTTGCCTTGTATAATACCTGGTAATTCTCTGATGAGATATGCCAGTCTCAAACAGTCTTTCTGGGAACAAATTTTTCATCAGTGCAAATTTCTAGTCAGTTGTTATGGGAATTTGCCTGTGCAAATCCCTTTAGTAACTGATTCTGCACATTAATGCAGAGGCAGGTGCTTGAAGCTCATCGGTTGGCTTTTGGATCTTATCAACGCTAATTTGTTGACAGCACTTGCTCATTTAAACCCAGGACATATTCTTTCAGGAAGATATTTTAAGCAAGTACTGAACCATGGCAGAATCATATCATGTTATATTCAGAAGAGAATATAAAAATCATTCAGTCCTCTTCTACCTTCCTGACATGGATGGCTCTAGAAAACCACAGAATATTAATAGTTCTATTTCAATGTCTCCATTGAAACTTGTTGATGACTAACATTTTATTTTGACAGAAGAAAACAAAAACAGTTTTTTACCAAAACTCTCACACAGCAATTATGTTGTGTAATCAGTTGATTGTTTCTAAATATTGTTGTTATAAGCATTAACAGCTTAACCTGCTCTTTTTAGAATAATATTTTTTTAAAAATTATTGGTTCTTTTTAGTTATACATAATATTGTTTCATTTTGACATAGTTATCGAATCATGGAATAGACTTTGCTCTAATTCAGTCTCCACTATATACCCGTTCCCATCCTTTCTCCACTCTTCCATTCTTCTGTTCCATTAGCTGTGCTCTACTGAACTTTGTGCCGTTTTTTTTTTTAATTAGTGTCTTATAGATGTACATAATGGTGATATTCACATTGGTATATTCATAAAACTATGAATGCTTCACAAATTTACATGTCACCCTGTGCAGGGGTCTGTTCTGTATTGCTCCAATCTTAACATATGTGCTGCCAAAGAGAGCAATTAAAAATACTTAAAAACTCTTTTAACAATATATTTCTTACTAATTTACTTGAGTGTGTATTAGAATTTTCAGGACACATTTTTATGATATTTCTAATAGAACAAAATAATTTTAAAAGTCCAGACTACTTCATATTTATTCATTTTGTAATACTTTTGCCAATTCATTATATCTTTCTAGATTTCATCTACAAAGTGTAAAGAATAATATCTTCCTAATAATAGCATCAATGTGAGAATTAATTCATATATACTGATTAAAATAATGACCAGGGATTATTAAGGTCTTCCTAAACTACATAGCATCTTCTCAAAAACATTCATCAGAGAGAGAGAAAGTGATCCAAAGAGTGATCCAAAGAGCCAAAGAGTGATCTATTTATGACTAAATGGTGATATTCATAGTAAGGAAAATGATGTTGACACCTTTGAATTCTTTTTAAACTCAACTAATAGATCCTCAAAGAACATTGTTTAAACTAGGGTTTAGCATCATACTGAACAGTTTTTCCGTGAAAATGCCATTTTCTATTAATCATTTTATGGTCTGCTCTAACCTGTGTATTTATAGACTTATAGAAAGGGACTTATTTACTGGATTTTTATGCCCTTCAGGAGTTAAAAAGCCACGTTTTGAAGGTTTATATTACACATGAAGATATCCCTGACATAATGTTTGGTAGAGAAATGCCAGATAATGTTCAGCCACAGCAACCACTGAAATGTGAACAAACAACCAGCAATCCGCATTTCTTGGAGGTTCCAAAACTGCTACTCCCGGAGCTGCAGAAGATGCTTAAACTCAGACAGGCGCCAAACCGAAACTGAGACGGATGTAGCTGTGTGCTGCCAGAGTTCATACCTGAGGTCTGCAAGCTTGTCAGAACTTCTCATTTGCACAGGCTGGAGAAGGAAACAGGAAAGACTGGATAAGAAAAGACAGAGGACTTTTGGTGCCGAGAATTGTAAGCTGCACACTGGACATCCTGAGATGACTGTCTCCCCTCACTATTGATCTGTAAATTCTAAGAGTATAACAAAATTATTTCGTGATTTGTAATGCTATTTAGAGCGAATTTATAGCTAGGTCATAAGCACAATTCCTTTATAAAACAATATTGTTGTCAGAGCAGCCATTGTCATATCTTTCTAAAGCTTTGTGCAAAAATTTATAAATAATATGGTAAAACTGTTCATCAGGCTATGTTAATGCTATTACCCTCCTAGAAAAGTTGTAGACTTTCTTCTTTAAAAAAAATAAACAAACTGTACTTGTTTTTTTACTGAAGGAAAAATTTCATAGGCCTACATTTTTTGAATTATCCTTGAACCTTTTGGATAAAATGACCATGGAGGAAATCTTTTTAGATAATTTTTCCCTCTACAACTGAAAGAGGGAAAATATGAAAATAATAGAAAAATTAGAACACAGGAATAAACAGTAAGAGTGTTATTTGAGCAATATATAAAAAAAGGAAAGGGAGGAATTCTGGTCCATTATATACTAGTAACTTAAAATCTATATTGAGTATTTGAAATCAGAAGATTCAGAGTTACTGTTTATTTCATATAAGATTATGTAGGTATATTATATATTTTTCCCAACCACCATTTTTTATATTTTTGTTAATGAAATAGGATCAGAGAAAGTAAATATATAACCCGTGCTTATATAGCTGCAAATACACCCTTGCATTTGCTAGACAACACCAGGTCTAGCAAACACCAGGGTATATTTGTGGATAATATGTTCAATAATGACTGAGCGTGTGTCTTTATAAGAGACTGTAATGGTTTCTTATAGATGAAAATGGTTTTCAGTTGTGTCAAATGCTAATTTTGTTTCTTGAGGAAAATGTATATTTAACAACTATTATTTTAGGTTTTGTTATCAAAAAACTTCAGGAAAATGCTTTGGACATTGGGAAGGTAATGTGACATTGGAATAAATGACAATTGAATTATCCTCTAAAATATCATTAGCCATGAAAATGTGGGTTTCTGAAAAGAGGTTTGTCCAGACTTTAAGATGAGACTTATTTTAATGTCTTAGATCTAGGGTGACAAATGTAGGGAATGAAATTAGTTGCATTCGATGAGATGAGAAGTGCATGATGAGTAGAAATCAAGCAGATTGGTCTAGCTAGTAAAGAGCCTTCAGAGACAAGAAAAGAAGCCTAGATTTCCTTCCTTGGCCATTTTGTCATTAAAGATTCATGGGATTTACAATTACTTTCCTACAGTGTTGAAAAGAGGGGTGAATTTCCTAAGTGAGCAAGCAAGCTGTAGCTCAGGCAACCAAAACCTCAACTAAATGAATGGTTCTGACATTGGAGTGACCTTGAGAGACGGAAGAGCTTTTGTGATATAAAATTGACTGAATAGGTTATTGATTCATAGGTTATAAAAAATTAGTGCACAAAGATAACCACAAGGATACATGTCTAGTTATGAATAAAGCAAGGCTTCATATTATGTCAACATCCCAGAAAGCACCAACTGTGCAACAAGAAAACACAAAAAGAGAAATCAATTTGAGAATTTAAGTCAATAATTGCACTAGAAGATCATACTGCATTTAGAAATTGACCCACTTTTTGTATGTAAAAAATGTCTAAAATGCACTAGAAAACTTATGGTAATTCACTTTTATTTTTAATTTAAGAATAGCAGAATGACACATTATGTGGACAGCATGATTAAAATGAGTGAACAATACGCAGAAGTAAATTTGCCTAGGGAAGGATTTCAAACAAAAGGAAATAAAAGTTGGAGAGATGTTTCTGGATGTTTCTAATAGATTTGTGTTAATATCATTTCATTCAATATATAGGAGTACTTTATAAGCTGTAAGTTACAAAAGGGTACATTTGTTCAATAAGCATTTATTAAGATTTTATAAATCTCATTTATTGCCAAGTACCAATAGTAAGATTGAATACGATTTCGTCCATTGCAATCCTGTACTTTTTCCTACATTTAAAACACTATTTTTGTAAGCATGATATTTACAATATCTATGGAAAAGTAGTATGTTTAACTTACAGATTTTGTTTTCAAATTTCTCCAAAGGACAGAGAAACAGAATACCATTTTCAGCAATATTGATAACTATAGTTCAAATTAAATTAATTTTAATAAGTGACATATTTTAGTGACTGTTTTCATCAAATTATGATAGTGATAATTTTAATATTGCTTTATTTGATTAGAATAACCTGAAACCAGCACATTTATTTTGTAAAATTTAAACCTTATTTAAAAGTGTCACAATAGTAAACTAATAGAATAAGCATTTGGATGACTATCATCTGGATTTGAATTCCAGCCCCTATACTATCTCGGTCTATGTTTTTAGATGAACTACTTATTAGTTTTAATTCTCAGTTTTAGTTTATGTAAAATGAAACTATGAGGCAAGGAATTTTAGAATATAATCAAGATAATTAATGCAACTCACTCAGCCTATTTCTGCATATCATTGAAGCGATGCATACTGAACACATTGAATATTTAAATCCTCAATACAACTCCATTTCTGTCTTGTCCTTCTCATCTCTGATCATATTTATCCTACTTCTTCATACTTTGGGAGCCAAGGATTTGCACAAACCAGAAAGCAGGGCAGCTACCAGACACTTTCCTCTGATGTCTAGACAATGTCTTCGCTCTCAGCTGTGTCATTATTTCCCCTCTAATGATAGTGTCAAGACAACAGCTTACTGAGCATCTGGAGATTTAAAAAAAAAGATGTAATATTGAAAACAAACTCATTCTCTAAACTGGTGTTTTTTGAAATGATTGCAAATAGACCTTTGAGCAATCCATGCGTAGGTGTGTTTAGAGGTGAGAGGGAACTTATTGCAGGTTTTCATATTCTGTAACTGGTCAGAGAATTTATATTATCTATGAATTATTCCCTTTGAAACCATTGTTAAGGCTTAAACTGTTTGTAATTCAAATAACATGCAGAAATCTCATCTATACTATACTTTTTGTAAAATTTCTTTTGAATGAACACTTCAACTTGCTTCTGAGGAGCACATTTTGGAAAGCCTTTGAAATGAGACACACATTCTTTTTCTTGTGTTTCAGAGAATGGGGAAGTGCAGCAGTAAAACATGTCCTTCAATTTGATAGAAATGCACTGTGGGAATCTCTGTTAGACTCCAAAAAATAAACCAGGATCTGTGTCAACATGCTCTCTGTTTTACATCCATGTGGGAGAGTCTACAAGCTATCATGTGGACAGTAAGCGGGGGTCAAGTGCAGTCAATACACCCTGCTGTTGGCAAGCACCCAGCATAGCAGATGTTCCTTTGTTCAAGGATGAGCAAACAGGAAAAAAAAATCAACATGAGGTCTATAAAAATTCTACACCATAAAGAGCAGGACAGTATTACCCTGAAAAACAATTGGACAAAAAACCTCTAAAAACTACTTTCTAAAGCAAACAGAAAAAAAATAATCTGTTACATTCATAAGAAGATATAAGAAAATAAGGCTGCTGATTAAATAGTAAGAGCTGACATTTACATGGTTTTTATTATCGGTCAGTCAGCATATACACAGTGATTGGCACATTGTCAAATTATTAGACTACAGGTTGATCATGTTTCAGAACTTGAAAGCACTCATGTAATAAGGACGCAGATATAAAGAGCATTGCAATGCCCCACAAGCCCTTCTTTCCTCCCTGCCACTCCTTTGCCCATCTACACTCTCATCAAGATAAGCTACTAACCATCAGTATAAATTAGTCTTTATTTAAATATAATTTTTGTAAGTGTATCTTAAATTTTTTGTCTATGTTTTTCTATTGAGTTATCTGTTATAAAATTGGTATGAATCCTTTATAAATTAGTTTTCTTCTTTTCGGTGTATATACTATGAGTATCTTCACCCACTCTGTAGGCACTCTCTTACCGGCTACTCTTCATGACCTGCATTTCTAAATCTTAGTGTAGCTGATTTACTTTTTTTTTTCAGTGCGCACCATGTGTTTGTGTGTGTGAGTGTGCATGAGTGTGTGTGTATTTTAAGGAAATCGACATATTCTGGAGTCACAGGATTTTTCTCTCATGTGTTCTTTTTAAAGTGCTATTGTTCTTCTTCCTTTGGCACCTAGGTCAAAAAGTAATTTGATGTGATATGGTAATAGTGTTAGGCATGAGTATCCAACTGCCTATATCATTTGTTTAAAAGATTTTGGCATGTGACTTCACTGTTGCAAAATGTCAGTTGGTAATACATGAATTAGACTGTTTCTAGGGTCTTTATTTTGTTCCAGGTCAGTCTGTCTACCTGTGCCATATGTTTTAATCACTTCACAGAGAGTTTTTAATATCCATGTATTGCAGATCAGGAAACTGAGGCATGAGATGTAAAGTGACTTACCAAAACTTACATACCTTTGTCAGTGACAAATTCAATCATATAAGCTCTGATAAACAAAAAACAAGCCAGCATATGAGTTAAAATGGAAAGAGTGTAGCTTCAGAGAATGATTGTAAGGGAACCAAAACTCAAAAGTAGAAGTAATTTACACAGTATCAGTTGTGAAATATAGAATTGACAGGGCAGAAAATTCAATGTTCTTTTAACTGTTCGTAAATTGCTATTATTTTTCCACTTCAAGATGTATTTTATCCTCATCTTTTGAGACCATAAGTCACTGTCATATATCATTTCCATGGAGAAATGAGAATGATCCATATTATCACCATTCAAAGAGAGGTCAAATAAGATACAAAGAAATGACAGTTGATATTAACAAGATCAATTTTCATGGATTTTAAATGGAGGCCAAAGTCAGATTTCCAATTTTTATAAGTTTAAGGGAACTGAGAAAATGAAAACACTTCAAATTACCTGGCTATGAATAGCATGAGGGAGGCTGCAGTGTTTCAATGGAGAGGTAATTTGAAAATGTGGATTCTTTTATTATTTTGTGTTTTTTTCCTGAATACTTGGAAAGGAAAGGTGCAAATGTAGAAAAAGATGAAACTATAGGGGATACTTAAGTCTGTAAATTCTACCTGGCTTCTTTATGGCATTTCTGCAATCTGGGGAATATAGAAACAAACTAAGCTATAGGTCACTTAAATTTTGTACATTTAAAAGAGACAAACTTTAATGAGAAAAAGAAAACAGAAACTGGTTTCTGAATTATTTAAAAATATCACAGGAGATGAAAACTGCTTAGTAGTTTCCACTGTGTAGATAATGCATCATGATCAATAAATAAATGCTAATCTTACCTTAAGAGCAAATATAGGAATGCATTATTAAAGAGGAATAAAATCGGTCGGCTTCATTATTTCTGCAAATTTAATGGTATGTGTATGACTTAGAAGGCATACTTAAATTTTAATACAGTCCACTTTAATTGGGCCAAAGACAAATCAAAACGAAATTTTATATGTAGTTGCTCTTCAGAGACTTTATTAGTTTTAATCAGGGAACTTTCTCTTGTTTTGTATACAGAAAACCTAGTCATGCTTTGGTTTCACAGAGAATTCAGGCTTTGGAATTCAGAATTTTGAAAATCCCTGAAGAAGAGAAAAACTGTTTTAGGGAGATATTTAAATCCAGGTCAAACTATGCTGGGAAAAAGACATGCTCCATTAATCTTTACTATTTATTTTGAAATTATTAATTTAAACTATTCCAATTCACAACAATTAACATAAAAGCTACTTGAAGTATCAACTATTGAGACTAAAATGTAGCCTTAGCTGTCTTTCTTACTGTTTTTCTTCTTAATAAACAAAATAAATAACTTTATGTATTACCAAATGCTATGCATTTTTAAACTATTTGGCCCATATTTACAAATTCATATAATAATGCTTTGTATTTTTTGTGTTTTATTTGTATGATTTCATACCACAAATAAACTTTTGAATATTGCCTGTTCTTTTTAAATTAGGTCATTTTTAGTTGTATTCATGTATTTATCTACGTATATTTTGTTATGTATGAAAGTGTTCCATCATTTGAATGAAATATAATTTGTTACTAAAACAATGACCCTCCTCAACTGTGTAAATTTTGTTCATGTACTAGAATGTCTGTAGGATAAAAACTTAAACAGGAACTTGCTTTCCAGGGTTCTAAAAATATATACTTCTCTGAGAAATACATGCACACTACAAATTGCCCCACATCCTTGAAAACATTTAGAGCTAATTTTTGAAATCTTAAAATGAAAAGTGGTGGTTAGTTTGTATTTCTCTGATTGCTAGTATAACTAAGCATCTTTTCACAGTTATAAAGATCCCTTCTTTTAATTTTTCTGTAAATTTCATGTTCATAGCAGGTTTTAATTCCAAATGGTTCAATTTGTCCTCATCATTATATATTCCAAATAACATTGTTTCTTTGGGAATTGAAATGCAAAGATTCTTCCCATTTTGTAGGATGATTAAAAAGTTAATGTTTTTTTGCAGTAAAGAACAATCTATATTTCAGTGTAGCCGGGTTTATCATTTTTTCAGTGTATTTTATGTCTTACTTTAATTTCTACATCATTGCCATAGTAACTCAGCTAATCATCTAATAATTTCAGTTTTTGATTTTTCATATTGCTTAAGTGTTTCAGTACACATAGTTTGAGCCAGCTGTCTTTCCCCCATGATAATTAGTTATCCTAGTGCCATTATATCTTATCTGTTACATGTCAATTTTTTTTAATTCCTATTAAAATATCAATAAAATATTCGATTATCTACTACTTGCAATTCAAAGTACTAAATGGAATGAGGGAAAAATAAGTGTGAACAATGCACGATTGAAAGCCTATTTTTATAAAACTTCCTGAACATGGTGATTACTTGGACAGTGTGATAGAAGGAGTCATGGCAGGGAAGATTTTCAATTTCTATTCCAAATTTTTAAACAGTTGTTTGTACTTTCCAAATCATTAAAAGATCCTCATGACCTAAACAGCCTCAGAATATTTCTTCATAAATATTTTTCAAAGTGAACTTTTAGGAAACTCCATTCCAAGACATCAATTTGACTGGAGTAATTGAAATCTGAAAACTTATAATTTCCAAAATATTTGGAAAAATTTCAGCTTTGCTTACTTCAAGATTTTTTTTTTTAAGAGAGAGGGACAGTGAGAGAGACAGAGAAAGAGAGAAACAACTTTATTTAGTTTTTCACATGACTTCAGTTGCTCCAACACTTAGTTGTGTACGTGGTGCTGGTGTTTGAACCCAGGTCCTCATGCTTGCCAATCAAGTGCTCAAACTGCTGAACCACCGCTCCAGCCCACTTGAAGATCTTTAATATGTAGGTACAATCCATATCCCAATATCTGTTTCCATTATGTAGTATGTCGTTACTTCTCATGTATTATAATTTTAAATTTGATATAACACTTTAATTAATTTCTTTATTTTCCCCAGATTACAAGCCATTTATCTACTGTTTTTCTTTAAAATATTATAGTTTAGCATTTTGCTCATAAACTAATTTCAAAATTTTGAAGCATTCTTATGTGTCTCCACCTCTGCTTACTCTTTGAAATTCAGTTATATCATCTTTTCTTAGTGATTCTAACTGCAACTTGCTTTACATGCATTATTGTCTTTCCAAGGTTTTCTGAAGGGTGCAGCAGTAATCTTCAAGGCATACTTTTCATCTATAATCTTACTTTTATCTGATGCTTCTTGTTTTCACTTCCAAATTAATATTGCTTTAAATTTTATTTGATTATTTAAATTTCATGCTTACCAAATTATAAAATATATAAAAGATAAACTCAAATTTGATATTAAATTAACAAAACTAAACTCTGTTCTTTAGGTAACTTTTATGCCAAATCTCTTATGTGTCTAAAGAAATTTTCTACTTCAGATAAACCCATTTATTCTCATTTTTTTAAATTGCTGTTGCATATTGGCCATGAGCCTGTTCATACTGTTCACTATTTGCTGTGTTTTTCATAGGTAATGCTAAAATTATTTAAAATCTTCTTTAAATATTGCTTGTTTTGTAAAGCTTTATCTGCGGTTCTAGTTTAATTTTGGTATTTATGGAATTGTTTTCTTGAGAAAAACAGGTGATTCTTTTTCCAATGTCTTATTAATTTTTCCCCTTGGTGCATGATTTTAAATTGGTGCACGATTTGTAAATTTGTACACAATTTGTTAACATTAAAATCGGAGTGATATCTTTTCGTACAACAAATCCAGCAATAAAAATATAAAAAATATAAAAAGTGGATATATCACTAAAATACATATAATTTTTTTTTTTTTGCATCAGGAATTGAATCCAGGAGTGCTTAACTACTGAGCCATATACACAGCCCATTTTTATATTTATTCTGAGACAGGGTGTTTTTAAGTTTTTAGGGCCTTGCTAAATTGCTAAGGCCAGACTTGAACTTGTTATCCTTCTGCCTCAGCCTCCCCAACTAAACTGCTTGGATTAGAGGCATGCAACACCACACCCCATTAACATGGAACTTTTTTGTTTGTTTATTTCTTTTTTTAAGAGAGGGGAGAGGAAGAGAGAGATGGAGAGAGAGAAATAGAGAATCAATTTTTATTCAGTTTTTCATTTGGCTTTAATTGCTCTGACATTTTGTTGTGTACATGGTGCTGGGTTTGAACTTTTGTTCTTGCTCATGTGAGGCAAGCTCTGAAACCACTGAACCACTACTCCAGCCCTGCATGCAGCTTTTTAAAATTTAAAAATAATATGTATAATTCATCATATTAATGAAAAAAAAAAAGAAAATATATGCGATCATCTCAATGTTCACAGAAGGCTTTGGCAAAATCCAACACTGATGTATTACAAAACTTGAAAAAAAATTAAAAGCTAAGTTTTCCGTGATTTACTGAGAGACATTTCAGAAACAAATTCAACTAACAACATACCTGGAACGAAAATGGGAATAGCTTTTCTCTAGAATTTTGGAACTCATCAAGAACTTCTGATCACTTTATTCAAATACAATGTTGAGAGGGTGGAAAAATAAAAAGTGCATTTGTTGAAAATAAACATTGTATATTACAAATATCTTGAGTTATTAACGAAAATTATGAGTAGAATGTATACATGGATTTTGTATTATCAAAGTACAGAAACCTACATGCAATAGCACATTGCGCTTCTAACACTATTAATGAAGAAATGAAATTTATTATTTACCATACACTATTTCCAGGAGCATCACAATGTTAAGTATTTAAAGATAAATGTAAGAAAATACTTGCAAGACTCCTATATTGAATAATTTCATTTATGTGTTTTTTAAAACAGGCAAAATTAATATCTACATGTCTTTAACTTATTGAAATGCAAATGTCTATGATCATTTTAATATATATCCATATATTTAAAATTAAGTTTTGAAAAAAATATGTTGTCAAAAAATGATTTACATATTCACTAGATATACCTAGAATAAAGCTACTCCTAAAGTTCATTATATGTATATTTACATCTACATCTATAGCCACAACTACAGCCACAGTGACAGCTATAGCTACAGCTATATGTATCTCTACTTGCTGTATGCATAGATAATTTTCTCTCATTTTCTAAATAAATGACTAAATTAAATTATACTAAAATGTATTTGTTCTTTTGTAATTATTGGTGTCATGAAATATCTATTTTAAATAGCTAGAGTTTATGTAAGTAATTAAACAGCATGGTATTATTTATTATCAGTGTGGACTCAACCATTAAAAGCTACAATTTCCAACTCACATTTTTGTAGAATTAGTTTTTATGTATCTCATTTTTATTATGTTTGAATTACAGAGAAAATGAATAAACCAACCATTATAAACTGCATGTTGATTATAGTAGTCTATTCTTTGAGACCTTATTATGTATAGTTTAATTGTGTTTGGGACTATATGATTAGTTAGCATACAAGGTATGTTGTAGAAATTCTTCAATAGGGAAGAGAATTTCAGAAATTAAGACAAATCAAATATTTTACTTAAAATTAGAGAATGACTTAAGAAAATTCAGTTTGGTGGTCAAAATATTTGCAAATATGTCTTTGCAGACAATTGATATTGTTGCTAACTTTTCCTATGTTTCTCTGACATTTCTCATATTATTTTATCATTATAATTGTGTAACTTAAAAACACATTAATTGAGTCCACCCAACCATAATATGTGATCTTTTCATCGCAGGTATGAATTGAGACCCACAATTAAAACTCCATTCTTTTGGAATGTTCTTCTTTTCTCATGTCCCTTATTCTTATGCAGGTTTAGTGCATGATTTAGTATGAATTGAAAGTATTCCCTTTCTCTTTGTTTCCAGTCTCTCAGATCAATACGTCTACATGGAAACTTAACATAAATTGCAAGTGGTACGCATATCCAAATATGTAAATTTTCTTTGTCTGTATCTATAAAGCTAAACATCACTGGATAAAGAGATATAAAACTTTTCCAATGCTTTCATTAGAAATTAATGCTTACAAATTGCAAATGAGTTCTCAGATCATAATGGGCCATCTAGTAGTAGGGTGAGTGGAGAGACAGTCTCTTATATGATGCTATAACCTGAATGGTGTGAGAATAATATACAGTACAGGGAAAACAGCACTCCAGGACAGAGCACCAGAGTCCTGGTATAATAGAGAGGGCATTTCTATGATGAAGCAATTCAGTTTTCAGTGTGAAATCCACAAAAGTGTAAGAAGTATATACCTGAGGGGTGGGTACGCCTGATAACCAAGACCAAGGTGTCAAATCCACAATGCTGTTAAGGCAGCATGTATACAGTGTGTTCAGAGGCCTTGTGTTAGTTTTGTAACCAATGAAATTAAAACCTTAGCATTCATTCTAGTTTCCACCATTTTTTATTTCTGTTGCTCCCACCTCTGGATGCAATGAACTATAATCCCATCTTCCTTAAAATATATACACATTTGACAACTTCTGAGCATGAATTCCATCTCCTGTAGTCAGTAGAGAAGATTTAGAGGCTTAGAGAAGGCTGAAAATTTGAGATGTTATATTAGAAATCCTGGCCCAACTCATAGTTTCATGGATGTAAATAATATATTTCATATACTAATGATTTTAAATGCAATTTATAATGACATCATTTCTAAGGGTGATCAGTTATATAAGCAAACAGCCTGGAAAATTTACTTAATCCTATCTATCATACATAGGTGTGTTAGTCAGTTCTTCATTGCTGCAAACAAAATACCTGACAAGTGCAACATAGAAAAGGAAAAGTTTATTTGGGCTCATTGTTTCAGAGGGTCTTTCCATGGTGGGATGACTTCATTGATCTAGGCCCCCAGGAGGAAGAAATTCATGGTAGAAGAGCATGGTGGAGGAAAGCTGCTCAGCTCATAGCAAATGGGAAGCAGAGAAAGACAGCACTAGGAGTCAGGGACAAGATGTAGTCCCAAAGGCATATCCCCAGTGATCTGCTTTTTCCAGACATGCCCCACGGACTAGGTTTTCAGGCAGTAATCCATTCAGATCACTTATCTACCAAATAGAGGATCGAAGCTCTTTAACCTAATCATTTCACATCTGAACTTTCTGGTATTACCTAACATGAGCTTTTCAGGAAACACAGAAGATCTAAAACAAAACAAGAGGAAAAAGGGTATGACATTTGTTTTCATAATGAGTCACAGCAAGAAGTGAGATCCACAGTGGGATAAGGGGAATATGTGTGACAGAGGCCCACCCTCTGGCATATTAAAACCAAGCAGTTCTTTGATTATAATACTGAGAAAACTTTCCAGACCCAGTTAATTTCACAGTTTTATGAAAATATACTTCAAATGTCATGTAATTTATTATTTTAAAGTGTACAAATCAGCAGATTTTAGTATGTTTACAAAATTTCACAACAATTATGCAGCTCTTTAATTGCAAAATATTTTCATCAACTCAAAAAGAAGCCCCATAGTCATTCTTATTCCCTTTCTAAGGACCAGTCCCAGACTAGGACAAATCATCCTTTTTCTTTTTTTTTAGTCTATTGTAGAGATGTCAAAGGATTCAGAAGTTTGTTTGAAAAGGGTTCTACTAACCACTTTCTAGAAAATTTGATCTTTAAAATAAACAATATTGCTAAGGAATTTTTAGTGATGTTTACATAAAGTAAGCAATCTTGCTATTCCCAAGGCAGGTATCAAGTTCCATTAAAGGCAACTATATATATATATATATATAGACCATACATATATTTAATTAATTATAAGCATAATAGTATGCTTAGAAATTGGTAATAATATAATAAAATAAATTCATAATATTTTGGTAATATTTTATGTTCGTATATTATATAATTATAATTGATAATATTATAATAAACAAGAAAAAATCCTACTTCTATTTGATAATAAATAAGAAAACTGTCTTAAAATGATATCTTAATTGATGATAAGCGATTTTAGACACAAATTTATTGTTAACTCAAAAATTTTATTTTAATAAACTTCATTTTCAGATAATATGATCTAAAGCAACATCAAAAATCTGGGTAAATAAATATAGCACAGCAACTGGTTTTTCACGAATTTCTATATTTTTAAAGAACCTTTCCACTGATACAACTTCTACTGTAATCACAAGTAGTATTATATTGGTTGTGAGAATATTGGGAACATTTTCAGATAAATTATTTAGAACTATAACTATTTATACATATATAGCTGATAATTCCTGTGGTATATTTGTTCTAAACTTTTGACTCTTCATGCATATTTACTTAGTCTATGTCTGAATATAAATTTGAACAAAATTATACAACTGCATTTTAATGTCTTTTGATGCTTTCTGTAACTTCTGGCAATTCAATGAGAAATCAAAACTTCTTCATCATTTTATTTTCATTGCCTTCCAAAATTCCAGTTTTATTATGTGTTTCAATTTTTATAACATTTTGCTTTTTTAATTTTGAGGAGTTTTTGTACAATCATAGATGCATCTTCATCACTTTTATGTAATTAAAAAATAGTTTCTATATTCAATAACTCCATCTTCAATTATAAAGAAAAAGTAATATTAACATTGTCCTATTAGTAAAAGGTTCATCTAAAACTTCATAATATTCTTTGCCATTGACTGTAAAAATTTTAAACTTTAACTTCTATTTCTGTTTCTAAACCTACAGTTAATGCTCTGCTATGTAGCATTCCTCAAAATTAAAAAGTCTATGCTCTTTAATGAATTCTGGTAACTCCTGACATATTCATTATATTTTATATGCTTACATTTTTATTTGGTCATAATTTACTAATTAACATTATTGCCCAGACTAATTTTTGTGTAACATGTCTCCAAAATATTGACTATCATCCTTAAAATATATGGTTTTGCTTTAATGTTTTTATTTTCCGATTATAAAAATAACATATCAAATTTTTAGAAAACTTAGATAACAAAAATGCATGCGCATGCACAAGGAAGATTGTATATATACTCAGAACTTTTAAAATTTCTAGGTACAACCTCTGTTCAAATGTTACAGGGGATCCTATTACATGTGATTATATATATTTTACCTGGTATTTTATTCTGTGCTTTTTCAGTGTCATTGAATATTGCCTGAAGACATATGTTCTTAATGTCTGTATGATATGCCATTTAATGATTGTGCATCATGTATAGTCATTTCATTTTTGGTTTCTTACGCCATTTTGACTTTGTGTGGAAAAAGAACCATCCTCTGATTTCATTTTCGGTTATCAATTTCTCCATTTACCCATTCACTTAACAGCCACAGCTGTTTTCCTCTGTGATTCTGGTTGGCAGAATTTTAAGATGCCTCCAAAGATTCCCACTGTATGATGTAAGTGTCCTTTTTAATCACTCTCCATTGAGTGTTAGAAGGGCAGTTGAACAAGGCAAAATACCATTAATTGGTTGATGTAAAGGAAGATTACCCTGGTTTAGTCCAACCTAATCAGATGTGCCCTGTAAAAGAAGGTGAATCTTGAAAGGTGCTCTCTTGCAGGCCTCAAAACAAATTAAACCATCATTTTGTGAGATAAGTAGTCACGTGTCAAAGAACTCACAGCTGCTTATAATTATTGAGAGTGGGTCCTAGTAGATAGCAACAGGAAAACAGATTCAGTCAAACTGAGTCAGGAAGATAGATTTCCTGTGGGCAGCCAGGATAAGGGCCTTAGAGGACAATAAGAGAGGAATAAATCATACTCACCTGAAGGAGACTTTGGGTCCGAAAGACATCCTGTGACTCCCACTTCTCTGCCACCTTTAAGTGTAATAGCTTCTTCTGAGTTATAGTACCTGTTTTTATTCCTCACAACTTCAACCACAGCAGCCCTCCCCATAGGTACCTTTGCCCTTATCCCTAGTAATAGTCAAACGCATGCAGATCCCTACATAAAATGGTTCTTCTTTCTAACAGAAGTGTTAAAATCACTAGGTGAGACCCATCCTCTTAATGTATTTCAATCCTTAATGTAAGGAATTGAAATTTTGCAGCTCTGATTTGGTTATGAAGCTGAGAGTTTAAGAGCTTCATTGGTCTATGCTAGCATTCTGCATTCCAACAATCACCTGAGCTGGGTTGTCAGATATGCCTTCAGATACCCCTAAGCAACAGACGCCTGCTGGCATCCCTCTCTTGAACCCCCCCATTTGGAAGCTCTGATTTTCTTACTCTTGCACGAACAAATCCTATTCATTCCTCAAGTTAGTGGGACAAAGTACCCACCATCCATGCTCCATGTTACAATACAATCTGAAGGAAGAGGATTTGGTCAACAAACAATGACTTAGAAGAAAACTCAGGCCCTCAAAAAAGACTGCTGCCCCAGTTGCCACCTTGACTTCACACTGATGATATACAAGCAGATAACTCAACCAACCCACGCTTGGATTTCTGACACTTTAACAAAATTGTGAAGTAATAAGTTTTTATTTTTTTAAATAAAGATGATGATAATTTGTGATGCAGCAATATAAAATGAGTTTCATTTCTTTCAAATTTTGATCACAACTGCCAGTGACTTCAGAAACTACATTGTAAGAACAGTTCATAAACTTTTAGATGGATTACAGCTCCTTAGGGGTGACATAGTTTTGCAATAATTATTGTACTCCTATTTTGATGGTCCTACCAAATCGGGTACTGTCACAAGTGCATATCCTTAACTATGTCCTCACAATATAAACTTTTTTTGTTTTTTTCTAAGATCAGTGAATATAAACTTCGCAGAATTAGAGAAAATCTCTCACTTGTACTGTTCAATGTTCTTTACCTCTATAGTTTTGGTTCCCAACTAAATATTAACTCTAGTTCTTTCTTCTTTTTCTTTTTTTTAAGTAATGCAAGGTAAAGAATATCCAGTAACTACAGAAGTAATTCATCTCATTTATAGTAAAGGCTAAGAGAGGTAAGAAAGACCAAAGGGTTGTGAGCCTTGAAATCTTGGTTTCTTCTTACTTCACTGATTTGTCTACCCTATTGTTTACATGATTTGCAATTCATGATTATGGGGCTTCTTTTGTATTGTCATTTTCAATGAATCTTATAAAGAGGCATTCTTCTATCAGAGAGAACAGCTCCAACATTTACTGTTAGTCTTTTGACACATAATACTTTAATTTTGTTCCAACCAAGAATAACTTGTTGAGATCAAGTATGAATGATCAAGGGGAAGTGGAGAGGGAAACTTTCATTATCAAGTATAAAAGTTGATAACAACTTATATTCATAAATTATCCCATCATAAATTCTGAAAATTTAGGTTTTCTTTCTAGTCTCGTCTGAGTTTTTATATCTCACTAATTTTTTTGTGTAAGAATTTTAAATATTAATTTTTACTATAAAATTATATATTTATAAAATTACTACAAATTTTGAATTTTAAACATATGCGACATGTCATGGCTAAAATAATATCGGATTTGCACAGTAATCTTATTTTGCTCTTAATTTTTATGTTTTTGCCATATGTAAAAAGCTCCAATGCATTTTTTAAGCATATTCTATGTGTAATATATTTAAGACAGTTGCCACATAAACTAGTGATATTATGTGATCACATTTTATTTGCCTTCCTCAGCACAAATTGCTTTACTTTTTGAATCTTAATATCTTTTAGATACCATTTTAGCATGACAATTGTGTTTCATCTCTGCATATCTCAGATGAGATTGTCAAGGTGGATGCATAAAGCTTCATATAGATTGAAAATGAACAAAATTATTTAGCATGTATGTGCACACATACACACATGAATACAAACTTTAAAAAATAGCAAAACTACTTAAGTTCTGCAGTTCAGTTAAAAATAAAATGTCAGTGTCTATTTCTATGTTTTGTTATTGTACTATAGGTGTATGTCACCTTTAGGGGAAGCTGGCAAAAGGGTACACATGATTTTCTACTGTTTTTAAAATTGCTGTTATAACAGTTTCACACTAAAAATTTCTACATATAACTTAGTTATTTAGGAGATATTCAATTATTAGTATTGTTATAACTTTATTACTTTACCTAGTTTTTAATTAACAAATTAAAAACAGAAAATCTTTAACTTCAGTATTAAATATGTATTTTTTCACAATTTTGCACAATATAACTAGAAATTTCAAATTTGTATATGTGTATTCATATGTATATATTCATATAACATATGAATATAATATTTTAAAGCCAGATAAATTTACTACCTTTTTATAATGAGACTTTGAAATAAAAAGGAGCATTATAAAAGCAAGTTAGTGTTTACAAATAAAACTTCTCATTAATACCAAATAGGGTTTTAATTAAATATGATGCTAATAAATCAGTCTGTAAGCTAATCAATTGAGAGAAATACACTGGAAATTTACTTTCTTTTATATTTATCTAGCAGTAACAGTGCTTTATTTAGCTGACAAGCTGTGCCTTATCAATGTTTAATAATAATATTAATAATATATTATTAATATCCTACATAAAGAGAACATCGGGGTTATTGGATTACTGATTATGCAGTTGATGGTTGGATATTAATGATGCATCTTTTTTCCTGATGTTCAAGTTCCTCCCTATGAGAGAAATCTTAATCTCAAGGAGACAAAATTTTTCTTTCAGGTTATCTGCATGCCATTTATTACATTATTAGCTTAATACAGGAAGTCTGCTGTGGGGTACCAAATGATATCCCAGAGGCCTAACAATGTTTAATCTAACTAATTTAATGTAAATCTAGAACCTTGGGAATATGATATTAAATCCAGTTGTGAGCCCAAATTTGTTAGATATGAATTGGAAATAAAAAGTCTCATTAAGTTTTAAAAATTAGTGTTTAATTTATCCATTCAAAAATACTCATTGACCTTCTATTAAATATATCATTTCCCAACAGAAACACAGATGAATGGAATATAGCTGTTTCCCTCAGCTGAACTGTTTTATCTGGAAAGCCTTTTATATCAAAGTGCGAGTGTTTATCTTAATAGAAAAGTGTTAGGAAAACCTTATTTTAGGTCTTCTGGGAAGAGATTTTAGGGAAGCATCAAGTAACTGAAGATTACTATTAATTTTATCAAAGATAATTTTATGATGGGGCATATTAGGGACCCTTGTTGAGGGAGCTGAAATATCAGAAGGTGACTAATAGTTAAGAAGCAGATGTTTCCAAACTTTGCCAAAAAAGGCCTGTTTGGTGAGTTTTACAATTTACAGTATGATATTATTTTTAATAGTGTTCGAGTCTGATGCAGTCCTTCACATATGCCACCAAGTCATCTTATCTGAGGTTTCTGATCGCTGAGAAGGATTCAGTTCTTTAGCTGTTCCTGCTATGCAAGCTTCTGGTGATCAATGGCTGCTTCGCCAACTCTTAGTTTGCTATTATTATCCTAGTAGTTTTAAGAGACTGTGGCAAAAAAGCAAAAACAAAAACAAATAAACAAGAATTAATCTTATAAAAAGTACTACAAAGTTTTCATTATTTTTACATTTAAAAGAAAATGTAAAATTTCCAAATAACTGATAGCTAGAAAATTTACAAATTTGCATTTATTGAACACTCAGCCACTAAAAAGAATATACAAGTTCTCAAGAACACCTGATGGGCTGGAGCAGTTGCTCCACGGTTTTGGCGCTTCCCTGGCAGGCTCCAGGACCTGGGTTCAAACCCCGGCACCACATATACAACTAAGTGGTAGAGCAACTGAGGCCATGTGAAAAACTAAGTAAAGTTATTTCTGTCTTTCTCTGTCTCTCTCACTGTCCCTCTCTCTTTAAAAAAAAAAAGAAAAAAGTAATACCTGAGACATTCATGAATATGGACTATATTCTGGGTAATTACACATCCTTTCCCATATTTAATATCATAAAAATAATACATATGTACTGTACAATATTATATTATATATTTCATTGTTTTGGCTGTGGAGAAGATATGAAGTTATGATACTCCAGATGATTTGATCATATCTAGTACCTAGATCATGGTTTCTAAATCAATCCTCTGAAAAAGCAATTTTTGATTCTAGGACCAAGACAAAGGAAACAAAAGATGAGCTGGAGCATTTTGTATCACTAGAGTAAGTAAGTGCAAAAGATAAAATAAATAAAACAGGATAAAATAAAAAATAAAATAAAATGGCAGCGTATAAAAGGGCAAAAGGGCTAACACAAATAAAAATAATTTGAACAAATAAATTAACTAATGCATAAAATTAATGATACTGCATTTTAAATTAAAACATACTAAACACCATATTCATATTATATAAACTTAAAAAAATTGGGAGATGGAAGATATAGTCCTTACAGAAAATGTGATTAATAAATGCAGAAAGAATAAAGTAAAGAGAAAGTAAATAATATAACACAGTAATAATTATTGCCAGTAAAAACCATTAGTTAATTCTAAAATTGATGTTCAAATGTTTAAGCAAAATCAAGGTATTTGCAAAGCTTAAAAATTATTTCTCCAAAGTTTTTGCCTGCTATACCTCGGACAGAGGGCTAATATCCAGAATATATAGGGAACTCAAGAAACTAAAATCCAAACTTGCAAAAAATCCAATCGATAAATGGGCTAAAGATCTCAAAAGGAACTTCTCTCCCGCGGAAATCCAGAAAGCCCATAAATATATGAGAAAATGCTCTACATCATTAGCTATCAGGGAAATGCA
>PVKS010026364.1:0-28741 GCA_004027875.1 Aplodontia rufa | reverse complement strand
ACATTGATCAAGCCAATGAATACATGAGAAAGTGCTCTAAATCATTAGTAATCAGAGAAATGCAAATGAAAACCACATTAAGATATCACCTTACACCAGTCAGAATGGCAAAGATGAAGAAAATAAACAACAATAGATGCTGGAGGGGCTGTGGAGAAATAGGCACACTAACACACTGTTGGTGGAGCTGCAGACTGGTGCAGCCCCTCTGGAAAGCAGTATGGAGAATCCTTAAAAAACTAGGGATGACTCTACCATACGACCCTGCTATTCCACTCCTGGGTATCTTTCCAGGGGACTTAGAATCAGCATATTACAGTGACACAGCAATATCGATGTTCATAGCAGCACAATTTACTATTGCTAGGCTATGGAAACCACCCCGGTGTCCCTCACAGGAAGAATGGATCCAAAAACTGTGGTACATTTATACCATGGAATATTACACAGCAATTAGAAACAATGACATTGCAGCCTTCGAGGGTAAAAGGATGGTTATGGAAGAGATCATGATGAGTAAAATCAGCTTAACCCAGAGATCTAAGGGTCGATTGTCTCCACTCATCTGTGGAGGTGGGGACTAGACCCTGGACAATGAGAAAGTTTGTCTAGAAACATGAGTTAAATTCAGATAAGATGTAATGCTTTACAATTTAATACTATTTTTAGAGTTATAACGGGAAGGGGAAGGGAGGGATAAGGGAGGGTAATTGGGGGGGGGCACTCCTGGGGACAGTTCAATGTCCAGAATATATACACATCTTATACACATTTTATATTGTCTTGCTAAAATCTTGTAAGGTTGCTCAAAAATAAAAAAAATTAAAAAAAAAAGAATAGTCATGATTGTCCATAGTGTAGATATTATTTGAAGTGTAGAGATCAGGGGTGAAGGATGCTGCTTGGCAATAGTCTACAAAACCAATCACCTGAGAAATTCATATCACAGAGTTACTGATTCAGATGTTGTATATTTCTGTCATCTTCAAGGGAGAAGAGAAGAGAAAGATGTTTATTTTTTAGTTTTTAAATGTCTTGTCACTGTATAAAATGTGTCAAACTTCTTCCTTTCATATACAGGCATAACTCAGAGATATTGTGCATTCTAGACCATCACAAAAAAGCAAATCTAGTAATAAAGCAATTCATATGAACTTTTTGTTGTCTCATTGCATACAAAGGTTACGTTTGCTCTGTGCAGTAGTGTATCAAGTGTGCAAGAACATTAGTTCTAAAAAATGTATGTACCCTAATTTAAGATCCATTCTTGCTAAAAAAAAAAAAAATGCTAACAGTCATTTGAACCTTGAGTGAGCTGAAATCATTTTGCTGGTGGAGGGTCTTGCCTTGATATTGCTGGTTGCTGACTTACCAGGGTGGTGGTGACTGAAGCTTGATGTGAATGTGGCAATTTCTTATAAGACCACCATGAAGTTTGAAGTTTGCCACATTGATTGTCTTTCTTTCTCAGAAGTTTTCTCGGTAGGATATGATGCTATTTGATAGCATTTTACCCACAGAACTTTCACAATTGAAATCAATCCTCTCAAAACCTGGTGCTGCTTTATCAACTAAGCATATGTAATATTGATGCCGATGATGTGGATGTCGGATTCGTGTCCTCTCAGAGTCGAAGAACGAAACCGAGGGACACCGAGGCAAGCGTAGAAGATGAATTTTATTATAGAAAGTAAAGCACAGGGAAAAGAGCAGACCTCTCTCAGAGTGGGGGAAGGGGACACAGCAGATGAGGCAGTGAGCTTTGCCCCTTTTATATGACGTCCTCTCCTGGATTGGTCACTGCTTCCCTGCTCCTACACCTAGAACACAGGCATGGGGAATTCTGGTCCAGTCTTTGGTCCATGCCTTAGGTGCCAATAGAAAGAATGTGGTTCCTTCCTTAACAGCAGGGAGTGTCCACATCTGGGCCTAATCTTGTCAGACCCACATTAGCATTGGGGGATGTCTTTGCCCTCTCAGGAAAGATGACCATCAGTTAATTTTCTTCTTATCAACCCACATTGTTCTGCCTGCACTGAACTGCCTAACTTTTTCTGCCTGGATATCTTTTGTGGCCATTTCAACAATTCTCATAACATCTTCACCAAAGGTAGTTTCCATCTCAATAAACCATTTTCTTTGCTCATCCAGAAGATAATTGTTTGCTGTCTTAAATGAGTTTCATTCGTGGAGCCCAAAACGAGTACAATAGTAATATCAAAGATGACCTTAACAGCTGCAATAATGAAAAAGTTGACACAGAGACATGAAGTGAGCACATGAAGTAGGAAAGATGGCTCTGATTGGTATGCTCAATGTGAGGTTGGCAAACCTCAATTTATTAAAAATGCAACATCTGCAAAAAGCAAAACAGTAAAAAAATGAGTGCTTGTAATTTTCACACATGTTCAGCGGATTATGGGAAGACAATTTCCAGGAAGATCAACATTGCCTGTTTGGTTCATTATAGTCTATCATCTCTCAGTATTCATTCTGAAGACTGTACTTAAGACCCAAGAAAAGTAATGGGAGAAAATTTCTTCCTGGAAGCTATAGGTCATGTCATTTGTCATTGGAAATCATAAGCCATCACATTTTGGCTTTAGCAACCAAAAAATATGTAGTATGTTTCTGAAACTTAACTTTTTTTTTCTACATCAGCCCAGTTATAAAATATGGGTGCTTTCTGGAAAGTTATCTGCATGGCTGTCCTCATACCTTAGTTTCCTTCTCATAGGTTTTTCTGTGAAGTTGTGTTTGACAATGTCTCGTATCTCCTGTAATGGAATCTCTCCACCTGCATGGCTAAGAATCTTGCTGGGGTTAAGAAAAAGTCCTTCCTAGCCTCTGCCTGGGATCTCTCATCAGACTATTGATGACCATCAGTTAATTTTCTCCTTATCAACCCACATTGTTCTGCCTACTCTGACTGCCTAACTTTTTCTGCCTCACTAGGACTCTAGATTAAACATTAAGGCTAATGGAACTGCAGTGTGAAACACCTGGATAGCCTCAGGCAGCCAGTTGTATCCTGCTGGCCCCTTGACCTTTCTGGGCTCTTGTGGCTCCTAGAATGCCTTTGCACATGTTTTGACAGGATCCTTTTTTCCATCCCTCGTCCTTTCTCCCTACCCCTTAACTCTCTTCCTCTGTTCCACAGATTGCCTTTCTATTTTCATGGGATTATCCATCTTACTCCCCATTTTTTTCTTTAATTCACTCTACCTTTCACATATGAAAGAAAATATTCAATCTTTGACTTTTAAAATCTGGCTTATTTCACTAAAGTTCTGCAGTTCCATCCATTTACCAGCAAATACTATAATTTCATTCCTTTTTACGGCTAAATTGAACTTCATTGTGTGATATATATATATATGTTTATGTATGTATGCATATATATATATATATATTTCATAGCACCTTCCAGAACCTTCCAGAGCCTGCTGGCACATATGCACTTCCCACATGAAGGGAACAAGAGGTCTCAAGCTAAGGCCTTGCCTGGGCTTATAGTTGCCTCATCTCTAATTTCTCCCTCTATTTCTCCCCACAAGTTCTCAATGGCTATTTCTTGTTTTCCCTGCGCTCAATTCACTAAGCTAATTTCCCCTCCCATGTTCATTCCCAAATATCAGATGATCTGGATTATTTCTTTTTGGAATATCTTATATCAGTTTCCCAGTAATACTATAACACATTGCCAAAAACTTAGTGACATAAATTTAAATACAATTTATTATCTTATAGCTATATAAATGTAAATTTATTATCTTACAGCTATACAGGCTATACATCCAACACCAACCTCACTGTCCTAAAATTCAAATGCCAGCAACACTGAGTCCATTTCTGGATCCCTGGAAAAGAGGCTGTTTCCTTGCTTTTTGTGGTTTCTAGAAACTACTCAGACTTCTTGTCTCACACTCCTTCCTCCATCTCCACAGCCAACATAGCACGTTAAGTACTTTTCGCATGATTTTTTAAAAATTTGGTCCATTTAGTTCCCAGTGATTCCTCTTTCCATCTCCTCCTCCCTCATCCCGTTCGCCTTCCTTCAGTCTATTGGTCCTCCTTCTGTTTATTTAATGTTTTCTAATTGGTACACTATGGATACACATAAAAGTAGAATTCATTATGATATATTCTTATATGCACGTAGTAAAATTTGATCAATTTCAATCCACAGTTTCTTCCTTTTCCCATCCCTCTTCATTTCTCCCTCCCCACCCCAACCCTTTTCTTCTGCTTCATTGATATCCCTGTTATTTTAATGGGATTCCCCACACCATCCCACACCCCTTTCCCCTTTATTTTGCACTAGCTTCTACATAGGAAAGAAAACATTCAACCTTTGACTTTCTGAGTCTGGCTTATTTCATATATGTTTCACAGTCCATCCATTTACCAGCAAGAACCATAATTTCATTCTTCTTTATGGCTGAATAAAACTCCATTGTGTATATATGCCACAGTTTTTCAGCCATTCATCTGTTGATGGGGAACCTGTTTGGTTCCATAATTTGGCTATTGTGAATTGCTCTGCTATAAACATTGATGCCCCTGTATCATTTTATTGCTGATTTTTGTTCTTTTGGATAAATACTAAGGACTGGGACAGCTGAGTCATATGGTTGTTCTATTCCTTGTCTTTTATTTTTTGTTTTTGTTTTTCTTCTTTTATTCAGAAATTTATTTGTTGAACAACCAAACAAGCTTCTAATGAAATAATATAATTTTATATATAAATTCTGAAAATTAGATTTAGCCCTAAGAATCACTATACTGCTTTCCAAAGTGGTTGCACTAATTTTTAGTTCTACCAACAACGTGTGAATATACCTTTTTATCCACGTTCTCACCAGCACTATTATTTGTATTCTTGAGGGTTGCCATTTTAACCAGTGGAATCTCAGTGTCCTTTTGATTTGCACTTCTGTGATTGCTAATGATATTAAACAGTTTTTCAAATATTTGTTGATAATTTGTATTTCTTCTTTTGAGAAATGTCTGTCTAATTTATTTGCCATTTATTGCTTGGGATTTTTTTTAAATTTTGATGTTAAGTTTTTGAGTTCTCTATATATTTTGGATTTTAATCTACTGTCAGAGAGTAGCTGACAAAGACTTTTTTCCCCCTTTTCTGTAGGCATTCTTTTAATGCTCTTGTTTCCTTTCCTATGTGGAATCTTTTTCATTTGATGGGGTCTTCCTTATTAATTCCTGGTTTCATTTCTTGAGCTTCATGAGTTTTGTTAAGGAACTCAGTGCCTTCACCGATATGTTGGAGTTCTGGCCCTAGGTTTTCTTCTAGCAGTTGAAAAGTTCCTGGTCAAATTACTAGGTCTCTGATCCACTTTGAGTTGATGTTTGTATAGGATGAGAGAGAGGGATCTATTTTCATTCTTCTACACATGGGTATCCAGAGTTCTAGCACCACTTGTTTAAAAGGCTGTCTTTTCTCCGACATGTTTTCAGCCCCTATGTCAAGTATTGGATGACTGTCTATGTGGATTTGTCTCTGCATCTTCTATTCTAGTCCATTGGTATTCATGTCTGCCTTTATGCCAATATCATGCTGTTTTTGCTACTATTGCTCCATGGTATAATTTGAGATCAGTTATTGTGATGCCTCCAGCATAGTTCTTTTTTTTGGTGTCTCTCTGCCTATTTGAGTTTTTTTATTCTTCCATACAAATTTTAGAGCTGTTCTTTTAGTTGTGGTTTTTATAGTTCTGTCAAAATGTCATTATTATTTTTATCAGAATTGCATTGATTCTGTATATCACTTTTGGTAATATGACCATTTTGATAATATTAATTCTTCCTATCAAAAATCATGGGCCGTCTTTCCATCTTCTAAGTTTTTTTTTTCAATTTCTTTCTGCAGTATTCTATAGTTTTAATTTTAGTGCTCTTCCACCTTTTTGGTTAAATTTGTTCTCAGACATTTCTTGAAGCTCTTGTGAATGGAATTATTTTCCTGATTTCTTTCTCAGCAGATTCATTCTTGGAATGCAGGAAAGTCATTGATTTTTGTATGTTGATCTTGTATCCTACTACTTTGCTGAATTTGTTTATCTGCTCTAGAAGTCTTCTGGTGTTTTTTAGGGTTCTTCTACATGTAGGATCTTGTCATCAGGAGAATAATTTGATTTCTTTTCTTATGTGTATTTCTTTAATTTCCCTCTCTTGCATGAGTGCTCAGGCTAGAGTTTCAAGAATTATATTTAATAAGAATGGTGAGAGGGGACATCCGTGTCTTGTTCCTGATTTTAGAGGAAATGCTCCAAGTTTTCCTCCATTCATCATGATGCTGGCTTTGGGTTTGTCATATATAGCCTTTATGATGTTGTGTTAAGTTCCTTCTTTCCCTAGTTTCTCCTGCAATTATAACATGAATGTGTGCTGGATTTTGTCAAAGGTAATTTTCTGAATATGCTAAGATGATCATGTGCTTTGTGTTTTTAATTTTATTTATATGATGAATTACATATATTGATTTGTGTGTTGAACTAACCTTGCATTCTTGGCATAAAATCAGTTTGATCATGGTGCACTGTGTCTTCTTTGATTCTCCTCTTTTCTGCATCCTTCCTGTACATTTAGACTTGTGTGTTTTAGTTGGTCCACATGAATGATCCAGGATAATGCCACATGTCATTAACTTAATGACATCTGCAATGTGGTTTTTATTTTTCTTTTCACTTGTTTCAGTACAGAGGATTGAACCCAAGGTCTCACACTTGCTAAGTAAGTACTCTTCCTCTTAGCTACATCCCCAGTCTTTGCACAGTGCTTTTTGCTACATAAATTCACATATTCATTGGCGCTACTGAGTAAGGGCTGAATGTCTGTGGATCATTTGCCTATGAAATCCTTCCTGGCCCTCATTGTCTGAGAATTTTTTAGGTCTAACTTTAATATGATATACATATGCTCCTTGATTCATGGTGGTTTTATATCTTGATAAACCCATGGCAAATTAAAAGGATCATAAGTAAAAATGCATTGAACCCTACCTGCTGAACATCCTAGCTTACCATCATAGTATACTGTAGAGCACGAGTTGTTCAACTTCACGATCATAAGGTGACTGGGAGCTGTGGCTCACTGCCAGTGCCCAGCATTGTCACAAAATATCATACTGCATATCACTAGCCCAGGAAAAGATCAAAATTCAAAATGTGAAATACAGTATCTACTAAATCCATACTCCTGTCATACCATACTAAAAGCAAAAACTTGGAGCTGGGAGAGGTGGTTCAGCAGTGGAGTGCTTGCCTGGCACGCTTGAGGATCTGGGTTTGAATCTCAGCACCATGTAAACTGCTAAGTGTTGGGAAAAGCAAAACAGATGAAAAAATAAAAATTGACTCTCTCTTTCTCATTCTCTATTTGGAAAAAAACCTCAAAAACTCATAAGTTGAAACTTTGTAAGTCAGGGATTGTACTGTTTCACAATCAAGAATAAATGGATTTATATTACTCTTTTCCCCTACACACAAGCATCATGTTTACCTTTTAACTGCTTACCTTTTTATTTTTAAAAAGAGAGGGAGAAAGGGAGAAAAGAAAGAATTAATTTTATTTATTTTTCCATGTGGCCTTAGTTTTTCCAACACTTAGTTGTATATCTAGTGCTGGGGTTTAGAGCCCAGATCCTTCTACATGCCAGACAAGCACTCCAACCACTGAGCCACCACTCCAGCCCTTAACTGCTTGCCTTTAACTGCTGACTAACTCTAGGGTAGTCAGTTGTGTGGAGTTTTGGAATTGAGGTGGGTCTGGGCTGGTGTTATTTCTCTGTTAGCAATAAGGGTAAACTTTTATCCTTAGAATTGCAAAAAAAAAAAAAAAAGACATTCACTTGTTCTGTCTAGGATCAGATATATTGTCCCACAAGGCTTTTGTCACTTCCTTTGAATGTAGAGTAAGTGTCATATGGCTAGGGTTATGGCTCAGTGGTAGAGAAGTTATCTAGCATACTAGCATATTCAAGATGCTAGATTTGATCCCTAGCACCACATATGAAAAAACAGAGTGTATGACACTGTGGCAGAGTAGAATTTTTTGAATCCAGTAGTACTATGTGCCCATACCAACTGTCAGCCTCATCAAGTCTTTAGAGCAAAGGAGGTTTCCCATATGGCATTGATTTATAGGGAAGAATAAATCTTTTAGAACTGTATTCCTCCTCAGGTACATTAGTCCCCTGATGGTAAAGTATAAGTTCTTGACCTACTTACTTTTAGGTAATATATACATATGTGCGTGCACACACACACATACACACACACACACTTATTGTTGTACACCTGAACATCTATGGACTTGTGTACATATCATGGGGATCAGAGCAGTGAGCACAACACGTCCGCTTGGCAAGTGTAGAGCTAGTTCTTCCTTCATGTAATGAGTGTCTTGGAGTGAGAAAGTCCAGCCCAGAAAATGAAAAGTGTTGAACCTTTGAGAAAGGTTTACAGGCAAGGCAAGGCTATCGATTGCCACATGATGAGAAAATGAAGAAAGATGTGGCACATTTCGTGATATTGATTCAACCTATTAGCAACGGTGGCAGGTCACTCCATCCTGCCAAATCCTCTCCAAGCTCTAAGCACCATGGTACCATGGTCAGGGAGAAAGCAGAGTCTGAATGAAAGTAGTCTCTTTGAAGAAGAGCAGTGTGTGTGTGTGTGTGTGTGTGTGTGTGTGTGTGTGAGAGAGAGAGAGAGAGAGAGAAACAGCAAGAGAAAGAGAGAGAACAGGAAAGAGAAAAAAGAGCAAGGGAGAGTAGAGGGTTAAGAATGGGAGTAGACAGCAGCATCTATCAACTTGAAGTCAGGAAACCAGGCAGTTCAGTTACGACCTGACAAGATGTTGAGGTCATAAATTTTTGAGAACTCGAAGTGAAGAATAAATACTTGTCTAAATAAGTACCATGAAGAGAGAACAATCTTTCAGAAGCATAGGTGTTGGTCTTCTCAGCTAGATTTCAGTGGCTTTGGGAAGTTCCTATTCTTTCCTCTACCAAATGCTGTGCATGGAATTCCTCCAGGAGAGGCTGATTGTGGGGAGAGGTGAGGACCCCATCTTTGGAGTCCATCAAGAGGAAAATAGTACTCTAGATGGGAAACTTAGTTGAGCTAAAGGAGTGAGGTCATCAAAGGTGATTCTCAATGAGGGGAAAGTGCCTGGGTCTGAGGAGACAGAGAAATTTGGGAGAACAAGGATAGATAGGGAAGAACCCAGACAGAATGAGGAAAGGGAAAAATGATACAAGTAAAAGAAGAATATGATGCTGGGCAAGGAGCAGAACAGAATAAGGTTTTTGTAATAAACACCAGGAATTTGTGTCTTAGTTCTGCCTCCTACAAGCTATGCACTTAAGTTCCGTGACATCCCTGAAAAACTGTCATGTAAATTTTCTGCCCCAGAACTTGGAGTTAAAACTGTCTGTCTGTTGTAGAGATAGAGTCAATGTCTATGAAGTACAAGGCTGGTGCATACCAGGTGTCAAGTAACTTGCTGTTACTGCCCTGTAAGAGGAGCTTAAGGATGCTTGAACAGCCAAGGAAGTCCCCTGTTACTGACAAGGCTGCTTGACATTGTTGGAGGATGTCATTTTTTTATTATCCCATTCATTCTTTGAGTGGTTCTTCAAAAATAGCACAGGAGACACATGACCTAGGAGAAGACACCCTTCTAGGAATTCTCTTTTTCTTCTGAATCATTAATTTCTTATTTTCTGCTGGATCTGTCCCATCATCCAAGAAGCATGCTGTTATCCACCTCAATAAATATTTCTCTTGATCATTACATATTCCATAATTTCTGTCCCACTATTTATATTTCCTTTATAGTAAAACTCCTAAGAGGAAAAAAATAGCTGCTTTTGAAGTCAGAAGTCCTTATCATCCTGTTCTCCCTCAAAGCTATTCTATTAGGTATTTGACTCAACCACTGCATTTAAATAGCTCTTGTCCAGGACACTGGTAACTTCCGTGGTGCTCACTCCAGTTGTTGCTGCAGTTGATACTACTGATCACACCTTTAATCTTAATCAAGGTTCTTCTCTTTCCATCCAGGATTCCGCACTTTCCGGTACTTGTACTATCTTGCAGGCTGTTTTCCTGTTATGGCTGTTACTAGTTCTTTCTCTGCTCCGAAACCTCTTAACAATGGAGAGCCCCAGGCTCATTTCTTTGTCCTCTGGTCTGGGCTGCTTTTTCATTCTCATAGTGATATTATGCAGCCATATGCTTTATACATCATCTGTGTTGTCGGTTCCCCATTTTGTTTCACATCTCCAGATTCTTTCTCCGCCCTCTCCTGTCCTGCACTATGACCCAGGAGGCCACCATTGCAGACTACACTACCCAGCCCCACTTGCTGGTGCACTTCCGTCTGGTTGGTCAACAGGCAGGTACTGCAGGAAATGGAATTTTCCTTGGCTCTAATCCTCACTGGCTCCAGGCCTATTGTTCCCTCTTCATTTCTCCTACAAGCCTGAAAGTGGTAATGACTTTCCATATTTGCAGGTCCCATGGTGCTCACCATCCCTTGTAAATCCCTTGAATCCTGCCAACATCTCTGTAAATAGGCCCTTTATTAAATTCTGTTCAGCTATAGTCTTTCAATGTCTCACTGTTTCCTGCATAATCTGGCCTGATCATACCATCTATATGCTGATGACTTGAGCTCTGGCTCGGACTTCTAAACTCCAGACCATATGTTAAAGGGACACTTTAAAATTGCATTTGGATGTCTAATAATTATTTCAAACTTACCATTCCCCAATGTGAGCACCTGATATTGACCCCCCTGACTGCTAGTGTCATTGTCTTCCCCATCTCAGAGAAAATGACACCTTCCTTCCATGTACTCATCTCCAGGTTCCTAGACTCCTCCCTCACCTCTTCTATCCAATATCCTATATCAAATCCTTCAGGAAATCATGTTGGTTTTATTCTTAAGAGAAATTCAGAATCACATAAAATTTGCCCCACCTTCATTCCTCCTCCCTCAGGTTAGACCATCATCCTCCTTCACCTGGACATTGTAATAGTATCCATAGAATTCGTCTCCTTCCTACCCTCTTGCTTCTCCGGAGTCTATCCTCAGCACAGCACTCGGGAAAATTCTCTGACAAAGTAGATTGAGATTGTGTCCCACTCCTGCTCAAGACTCTGCAGTGGCTACCCATTTCCTACCAAGTAGGAACCAAATATTTTACAATAGTCTAAGAGACCTTTTCTTACTTGGATGTTCACAGGTCTCTGACATCACTCCAGCCATGCTGGCCACCTATAATTCCTCAAATGTTCCAGGGAAGCTCTAGTCCTTTGGTTTTTACACTGGCCTCTGCTTAGAATCCTTTTTTCTAATATTTATTTGTCTAACTCCTTCATTTCCTGCATGTTCCTTTTTATTTTAAATCAAAAATTAGCTTCTCCATGAGTCTACGGCAATTCTGATTACCCAATTTAAAATTGTTCTGTACCCATCCCCCACATTTCCAATATCCCTTCTATGCAGTTTAATTTCCTTATAGGATTCATTACTTGTTAACAATATAATGTCTGCTCTTATTAGCTTTTTAAATTAACTTTGAACTTTTTATATAGTATTTTATGTTATATTTTATAATGCATTTATTAGATTTATTTTTTATTATCAATAAATAATACGGATGAGACCATACTACACTGTGTTGTAGTGTAAGCTCTGAAAGACCCAGAACATTTGCTTATTTTTGTAATGATAGCAGTGCTTGGGACATAGAAGTTTCTTTGTAATTTCTTTTGTTATTTTTTATTGAATGGAAGGTAATTCAGAAAGTTTGCAAAGTTAAATAAAGGCAGATTTGCCACTTGGAGCCCTATCTTTCCATCTGATCCTGGCTTCCTTCAGCTGTTCTAGATGGTCTTCAACAATACAGCAAAGAGGGTAAGAGGTAGGTCTGGAGGTAGAGTAGAAGTTCAAATCCAGCAAAACTTCTCACTAGCTTTTCAATCCTGGGTAAGTTACCTAGCCTGACACTCAATTTTCTCCTCCATAAAATGAAGTAAGAGTGCCAACTCTCAGGTTATTATGAGGAATATGTTAGAAATAAGCATATGCACAACAACCCCCCCCACACACACATAAAAACATATACATTATGCTTAGCACACTTGGATCAGAGCAATATTGTGAAGTGGGCACAGGAGAAACGTTAAATGTGGTGCTGGAGATTTCGTCCCATGTACATCATCAGGTTTCCAGAGTGGGCAATGTTATTTAAACTGGAAAAATCAGACCATTCCTAGAACATAGGATACTTACAGGATCTGGGATCAGCACCAAAAAGACTGAAAACTCTAGAAAGTCCTAACTTTTAGGTTACCTATATATTCTCTTCCCAACAGTCCGCAGAGATAATTTGTGTATCCTCTGACAATTCTAAATAGGATCAGAAATAATTGTAAACAATTCATCCCAACAGAAGATTGAGAAAGATTTTTGGACAGTTGTCCTAAAATGTGGACATGTGACCTTTGGCTGAACCCTCAATAATAATTCATTGGCTCTGAAGCTCTGGATACATGCCATTCCATATGAGAGTCTCTGCTAGTCACCCCATGACTAGATTCTGCCTTGAACTCAGGCCAAATGGCAGGGCCTGACACCTGCCTAAATCTTACAAGTTTGCTTCTGAGAATTCTGCTCCCTATACCGTACTGCCTTAGGGTACTCACCGCTGCCTGTTGTTTCTTCAAATGAATAGTCTACACAAAACTATTGCCATCTTGAGAGTCCTGGTACAGTATCTTGAGATTCAGCACCACAAACATGGTGTACCATTATGAGTAATTGTCCTTTTCACACAGAGACTGATGCCCAGAGCTTGACCCAAATCCCAGAGTCTCCTTTTGTAATCTCTTTTTTTCCTCATATACAATGGCCCAATCTAAACAGATAGAAGGGAAGAAGAGATAGGCAGGCACACGTCATACCAATCTGAAAATGATATTAAACTATCACTGCCATCAACAGGAATTATGATTCCAATTAATTCAAGTTTCCACAGGCACTTATTAGGTACCTGGTAAAATGTTAATTGGCCCTGCCTTCCGGTGTCCTCAAAGGTAAATCAAAGAAAAGGATTACAAATTAAATATTTGGCATATTTGTATCTATTATAAACCCTATGATAGTCCTCTGACATTGGTCCCTGTAATTCTGCTCTGAATCATGCATGTTGTAATCTCATTTTTCTGTTTTCTTCACAGCATTCAATCTGCTTTGGAGAGTGGAAATGAATCATTGGACAAATACTTCTGAATATCTATTAATAGAAACATTAAAAGAAAATATGTTCCCAATCAAATATGTCATCAAATAAAGGTCATTATATAAATGTTGAAGAGCCATCCAACTAGTCTATCCACATTTCTGAAAAGTACTCTTCCTCACGACTTTACCTGCTCTTACTGTCCAAAGGTGGATTTCCAAACTGAATTCCATTTTCATGAGCAGTGGAAAAGTCTGCTCTAGAAGTTTAAAGTACACATTGCTGGCTCAAATCCAATTTTACTAAAGCAGAAGCAAAAGACCAGGAATCCTAATTTTATCAAGTAAACCCAAGTGATTCCACTGCATTCTCCTTATTTAACGAAGTATGAAATGAAGGGGAGAAAGAGGACTGAATGAAGGAATGATAGAACCTAAACTGATACTTTTCTTTCTCAGATAAAGGGTTAAGGAGCATTCTTTCCTTCAGGGTGTGTCATTTGTCCCCACCCCATCCCCCTGCAATGACAATAGATCAGACTCCTGGGTGCTGAGGTTCCGGAGCCAGTGACAGCCAATGGTAGCCAGTGGTAATTAATACTAATTCAGCCCCATTTAATACAAAGAAGAGACCCTGTAGGGCAGAGTTTTGCAAGATATTGCAAAGTCCAATTGAAATTCTTTACCTTATTTTGAAAACAACCTTTCCTGAAAGGGTTTAGAAATATTTAACAAAAATAAAAAGTAGTTTAGGGCTACAGAAATATTCCCAGGATAGGTCCATGTCTATTGAAACACTCAAATCCTAGGAATCTTGATATGGTCTAAAAGAATCAAACCAAGTCCTGGTCCTAGAATTACAGATTTACAGAAAATTAAAGCGGGAATAAAAGAAACCAACATTTACATGATGCTCAGGGGGCACTGTTCCGGGCACTATGCAGGTCCTAGATCCTTTTCACAGGTGTGGAACCTCAAGCACACTGAAGATAACTAATGCCTCCAAAAGTCATGAGGACAAGTTCAACTAGGAGTTAAACCTGAGCAATTTGCCCTTTACCACAACTCACCCTCAGAGATTATTGGCTCCACCCACTGATTTTGGAGAAAGTGAAGTAGGACATGTGGCTTGAAGGGTCACACAAGCAAGTAACAGATGAGCTATAGTGAAATCTTACTGGCCCTATCCATTTCTCCAATTACTTGATAGCTACTGTTATAAATGAAATCAAACATGTGGTCAGGTGTGGGTGAGCAACCCGATGCAATACTGCCCTTTGCTCTAATTGGAGGAGCTCAGGTGCACAGTCTGCATGACTGGCTATGATTAGGTGAAGGTAGGTACAAAGAGGGAGTAGGTGGTGACTGGGAGAGAATGGGGGAGGGGGTCACTGCACACGAGGGGAGTGTAGTAGTGATTCCAAGTTCACCAGAAGAAGATGGCTGTGTACCGGAAGGGGTCCTTGGAAAGAGGTGGGCATACACAGGTGGGCGTACACAGGTGGGGGAGCTGCTATCTTCAAAGGGGGGGGATAAAATGGAGGTAGTTGATTATACATCACAATCTTTCACTACTGATGACAGAAACAATTCCAAAGCTGAAGGAAATGTCCTGTGTTCCCTGAATCTATGGCATCCTCTAACTCCTACTCTGCCTCTCTCTTTCTCTTTTTTCTTTTTTAAGAGAGAGGAACAGTGAGAGAGAGAAAAACAATTTTATTTTGTTTTTCATGTGCCCTTTGTTGCTCCAAAGGCAAACAAAGTGTACGTGGTGGTGCTGAGTACCCACGTCCTCACGCATGCCAGGCTGGTGCCATAACCTCTGAGCCACCACTCCATCCCTCTGCTTCCCTTCTTAAGCAGTTAAGTGGTTCTATTTCGCAAGCTGAGCAGAGGGAGAAAGGTCTTGCCTTTAGGTTTTCCTGAATTTCCTAAGGCAATTTTCATGTCTTACCCTTAGGTTGCTGCTTGGACCTAGCATTGAAAAAAAAAAACAACAACAAACTTCTTCCTGCCTTAGGAAAATTTTCCACAAGAACTTTGTTATATATTTTAGAAACATCTTCTAAATAAGGAACTAGAATGCTTGGAGGCCAGGACTGCCTACTTAGCTTTCTTTTCCTCCACCATGGTTTTGCTGGCCCAGTCTCTTCTCTGTCTGGGTTAGCTCAACTAAGTAAAAAAGCCTTTGCATCCTGAGTGTGAGCATACAAGTTTTGCAAAGATGTTTTCTCCATCCCAGGACCACGGGCCTCGCCTATTTGGAGGATACTGAAAGCCAAGAGAATCAGACTTACCATCCTCACAGATTCTAGAAGTCCAAAGAACTCAGATGACTTCTATCCTTATACTTATCATTCATTCACGTTCAATTTAAAAGCATGAGTCCTCTAAAATTGTCTGTTGGATTTAACCTTAATATTCTCTGAGCTCTTGCTAAGTCCCTCCTACAAAAGTGTCAAGTTTAATTTATTAAACCTAACTGCAAAGTCACCAAGCATAAGTTCCCTAAACTTGTCTTCATCACAGCAGAAGCCATCTGGCCTATTAACCATAGCTGCTTATTTGTGTCATAAACGGATTTCAAACACTTTTACAATCCATGAAGTATTTGTTATTTAAGGTCAAATCCCACTGCTCCATCTCCAAAGACTTTTCCATACTCTTTAGTGAAAGTGAATTTTATCAGGGGGAGGGGATATTGCTTTAAAAATAATGAGCTGTCAAGTAAAGCTTAGAAATCATTTAGTTATGTAGAAATTTTCACTGCCATAGCTATCCAAATTCAAGAAACACCACTTTGATATGCAAATGTATTTAGCAAGTTCCAAGCCTTATACTTTGGCCTTTTCCAGAGATGAATTTTTTTTTCTCTCACTCTGCATATTTCCTTGAGTAATCTCATCCAACAATGACCTCAACATGCACCTGTATGCTATATAACTTCCATATGTTTGTTGATAACTTCCAAGAGTACATCTTTAATCCAAACCTGCGCTTGAGCTCCAAATCCTCATGCTTACCTGCCTATTTGGCTATCTATTTGTCATTTTTATGTGGATGTACCTCATTTTCATCCAAACTGATCTTCTGCCCAAAGCAGTTTGTCTTAACTCCGGCTTTCCTTACCCTGGTGAATCTGCCTAAGAATCCAGTTCATTAAACCCCAGAATAGTGACAGTAGCTCCCTCCACTCCTCTGCACCAAGACAATTACTGAGTGTGTCAAGCTATGTTGACTACCTAGGGCACATCCATATTCACTTTGCTGTTTCTACAGAAAACCCTGATTTTTTTTTATTTTAATTTTTTTTAACAACCATACAAATTTTTAACAAAATAATATAAAATGTGTATAGTTTCTGGATACTAGATTTACCCCCAGAAGTGCCCCCCCCAATTTCCCACCCGTATCCCTCCCCTCCCTTACCCACAATATCTCTAAAAACCCTGATTTTGTTCAAATGCTTTCTCTCTCCTCGCCACATCAGACACAGTCAACCTACTTCCGGGGAAATGGATCCCATCATCTACTTCAGGAAAAGTCCTGATAAGGCCCAATACTGATCCCATTCCACTTGCCAGTGATTGAGTCAGGAATGGATATGTCACCTAATTCAAGAATTCTGTGTCAATCAAGAAGAGATTGGGAGCTTCTGGAAAATTTGTCCCTAATTGCTGGGCAGGCAAGTTCTCAAAATGAGCCTCTTTCTCTGGATGATTTCACATATAAATATGAAGTTTGCAATTGTTGTTTCCATCTTGCTACCATCTTAAGAATGAATGAACGCAAAGAATAACCAAGAAAATCAGGAGGATGCTCAGAGCAGGAGTTAGTGTGACTCTGAATTCTACCTTCTTTCTGGACCTAATGTGAAGTTAGCAGATATATTTCTTGTGGAAGCTAATGTGTGCTGTTTGTTTCCTAGTATGTGTTCAGAAAGCTCCGAAAGTGATTCATCAAGGCCTATCAGTGTCTGACATCTGTCTCCCCATCACTGTCTCCACTGTGACAACCTTAGTTCAGGCTTTCATCATTTCTCACATAGATTAATAGGACAAACCCCCTAACTGATGTTGCTTTCTCTAACCTCAATCTAAAGCAATCTATCCTCTGCAGTTGCCAGCATGATCTTTGTAACCTAAAAAAACATATATTAAAAATAGAAATCTGCTTATCTATGACTCCTGTTAAAATCTCTACAGGTTTTTTCGTTTTCTTGTTTTTATTACTTAGTGCGAAATGACCTTGTGGATTACAATTATTTGGAAAACATTGAAAAGGGATGAGATTACAGAATGAGGAAGGGATCAAACTTGCCCCAACTTTTTAGGCAGAGCCTGAGGCAGAAGAAACAAACAACAACACCCCCCACCCACCCCCCAAAAAAGAGAGAGTACAGCAGCCCCTGGTCCTCTTCAAGTAAGTTTCTTGATTAGACTACGTGGCCAAAGGCCCACAAGATCTTTTTCAAAAAAAAGTCAAGATTAAAACATGTTCCAAATACAATGTAGTTTTGGTACATACAAGAAGAGCCGGTAGCTGTTCTAGAAACATGGAAAACTTAACAATTACCTAGCCACCTCCTTCCTCTCTTACCAACTACCAAAATTGCACTGCAAAGAAAATCATCCCAAACAATGTGCTAGTCAGCTTTCAGGTGCTGTAACAAAATGCCAGGAAAAAAAAACAATTTACCAGAAGAAAGATATATTTTGGCTCATGGTTTCAGTCTGTGGTCACTTGGCTCAGTGATTTTGAGCTTGTAACAAGATAGAACACCATGGAAGAGAGGATATGACACAGTAAAGCTGCTCACCTCATGATAGCCAGGAAGCAGAAAGAGAGAGACGTAGGGAGATAGGTTGGAGATAAAATCAACCCTTTAAAGTTGTGCACGTGTAAACTATTTCCTCTAATTAGGCTCCACCTCCTAATGTTTAGACCACTTTACAATGGCACCATCAGCTAAGGACCAAGTCTTTAGCACATGACCTCTAGGAGATATTTGAGATACAAACTATAACAATCAACCAATATAAAAGCTGTCAGAGTAAGAGATACACAAGTTGACCATATGAGACAATTATATTGGCTATAGAAAAATCCCTTGGCATATCATGCCCTAAGCTTTCTCTTAAATAATAATGGATAGGTATGATTTTGTTTTCTCAGTGCCTTACCACTCACTTCCATTTTTCTCAGAATAATCACCTCCACATTGATTGCCACATGTCCCATAGGAATTTCTAGATTATAGATCCCTCATGCCTTGCCTTCAAGGCCCAGGAAATCGTTTCACAGGTGGGTCTCTGTTCTAAGTCAGGGCAATTACTGTACTAATCAAAAACTTTTGATTTGGCTGTAAGAGAGTAAGTTTCTTTTTGGGTATTTAAATTTTACATTGTAAAGTTGCTGATAGCTACATTTACTGCTAAATAACTGGAAAAGTGGTTGTAAGGGAAGGAAAGCAAAGATGAAAGAGAGGAAAAAAGAAACTGAAATCTAGTGAGAAACAAATGGGAAAGGGGAGAGATGCCTTTCAGGGCCTACCTTTTATGATTATAGCTGGTTCTAAAACCTGGATATATTACTGTCCTCTGAATCACTAAGATACTGCAGTTCTTTATAACAATTCTTCTCCTCCTCCTCCTCCTCCTCCTTTTCTTTGCATAAGCATTTTCTCCTTTACATTTGTGACACTTGAAGCCAAAATAGTATTTTTTTAAGAGAGAGGGACAGTGAGAAAAGGAGAAAGAGAGAATCAATTTCATTTAGCTTTTCACAAGGCTTTTGTTGCTTTGACATTTCATTTTGTATACAGTGCTAAGGTTTGAACCTGTGTCCTCATGCATGCCAGCCAAGCACCATAATCATTGACCCACAGCTCCAGCCCCAAAGCCAAAATAGTCTTAACCAATATGCCTATCTCTTCTATCATTTAGCTCTCCAAGTTCTGCAGTTTCTGAGCCTGGCTCCATAGGTCCTCCAAGATGATTTTCCCTCATGTCTCCATGTCTTCGCCCATGATTTCCTCTGGTTTTCTTCCTGGAATATCCATGTTCCTCTTCTGTCACTAAATTTCAAAAATCATTTTTTTATACCTTCATCTCAAGTTGATGTCCCCTGCATGCTCTCAGACCATCCCCTGTTTATAACTCTGCTATCATTCATGAAATGTTCTGCCTTAAAGGTCTGTGTCCTGCTGCCAGCTCAGATGTGGAGGTCTTTTTAGGCCATAGGACTTCATTTGTCTCTGTTTCCTACTCCTAGCAAGGCATTTATTTGATGAATGTTTCTTGACTGACAAGTATAATGAGGAAATCAATTGATCAAATAAATATCATGTTGAAACCTGAGTCCATTTTATAACTTAGCAATTAGCAATACATAAATTAGTAAAAGACAAGATGGTGCAATTCCTGGAAAGCTGCCACATACATATTCTCCTGGTAGTGTTGCAAATTAGTATATCACTTCTAGAAATCAATATTATTATGTACAACAGATGACGTAAAAATGTTCGCATCTTTGGTCCAAAAGTAAATTTTCCCCTCCCTAAGGGAAAAAATGACTACAGAGGAAAAATAAATGCCTAAATATGTTTATGGAAGCAATTTATACCAGCAATAAAGCTAAAATAGAGAGAAACTGTTAAATTTATAGCACATCAAAGTGATAGAGTATTAGTCATTTAAAAGAAGAAATAAAAATCAAATAAAAATGTTTATTATATGTTAAATTTTATAATGAAAAACTGCAAAATGGTAAATTCCTACTGCTTTTTTAAATATTCAAGCAGAATTTTAAAGCCTAGAGGGTAGAAGGCCAAAACCAAAATCATTTGTGTGAGTGATTGGATTAACAGTATTTTGTCAATTGAAGCTATATGTTATTAAAAAGATGTTGTAATGATATTAAGTAGGAGAAATCAAGTGCTATCTTCCCTATTAAGAGGCATACCTATCTTACCTGTCTAAAAATTTCTGAAACATAAAATTCAGTCCGTTCAATTGAAAGCCATTATATAAACATGGTCTCAGTCGGCAAATTCGCATAATGATTTATGGACATTTGCCCTAACAATTGTGTGGGGATATGAAGCAGCTGTTCACTACCTTGGCTTTTATTTTGCTAACAAGAGGTGGACAGCTGTGGTTAATGAAAAACTATTGCTAATAGATAATTCAAATTTAGCCTTGAAGTACTTGCTGGTGTTGCTAATGTAATATATGCAGCAGGACTAAGATTAAGATCTAGAATCTCAATACCTGCTCTTTCCCTTCCTTTGCTCAGATGTGTGCTGAACTTTGTGGGGAAATAGTTCCAGAAATGGAAACTTGTTGCACTGAGGAGAGGAGGGTACCATGTCCTGTTTTGTCTGGTGATAATGAAATATAAGGACAAAGATATAGATGGTGATGTTTATAATACATTAGGAAAATAATATATGATAGGATTATATTATGTGTTTATACAATATAATATGACAAATCTGTCCTTGATTCTTTCTTCTTCACTACCCTTCCATCCTAAAACATTAGAACCCTCATTATAGGGCTTCTATAAAGTGAATATCACCCAAGAACACCAGGTGAGAATACTTTCCAACCTGGGACTAAGACAGTTCATTCTCAGGACCCTTGGTTCCCAGCCACATATCTGTCATCTTTGTTGAATGGGTAAACTTTTTGAAAGCCACTTTAATTATTTACAATAGGAAGGGTCTGAAAACAGATCTCTGAAGCACTTTCCAGCTCTGTGATCCTCTAAGCACCAGTTAGAGTTGGTAACATTTTAGATAGATCATCTTCAAGTAAGTCCAAATTGCACTGGGGACATATTTGTGATTGTTGAAGCCCTTAGTCATTTCTTCATAGCATGTCTTTTTGAGTTTGAGTGCAAAGTTGGAATGACAATGGGACCCAAATTAGAAATTGGGCAATTAGTGAACTGTGTAGTGGAATATTTTTAATATATTGCAAGTTTCAGTTCATATACCACAACTTAATTGAATTTGCCCTAAAGCCCTTCAATTAAAAATAGTGCAGAAACTAGCATTTTCAAGATAAATGTAAGACCTTGACCAAACTCCAAGTAAACAAAATGGTAAATTTTTGAAAGGTTAATAACATTTTTATAATCAAAGCAATAATGGAGATGAAACAGCTCTTTTCTTTTTTATGACTTGCAAGAGAATTTGATAGTTCCATTCCAGGAGCAACCTGACCCTCTCAGAATTCAGCTGAGAAATGAGCAGTCCTTGGTACCATGAGGAAAGTAGAATCACCTTTAGCTGAGCAAATATGCCTCAGTCTAATGTCTTTGGGTTGTGTTAGCACAAGTCACAAAAACATACATCTGGACCCCATCCTCCTCATTACAGCCTCATTTCTTGCTTCTCTGGGTTTCTTCTTCTTCCGTGTGACATTCCTATATTCCCTGCCTACTTGTATGCTGTTCCCTTGGCTTATGGATCTTTCCCCAACCTTTCACCTACGAAACTCTTCTTCATTCATTAAGGGTCATAGCAACTGACTCTGGAGGCAGTTAAATCCAGATAAACCACCTGAATCTGTTGCTTCCTTATGTCACTTGAGCCAAGTATTGTATTCAAAGGACTTGTGCTACAGATGAAATGGGGAAAAAGGATAATTTCTGACTTGGTTCTTCAAAAGTGCATATTACTTTGCCACTTACAAAATAAAGTACATGGCATTTTAAGAGTAAAAACAATGACAGGTACATACACAGACACACTCAGTAGAAATAAAATATATAGATTGTATCAATGTCAATATCCTGATTGTGATATTTTACTACAGATTTCCAAGACATTACCATGAAGAAATTAGATAAAACAGAGTGGCTGGAGTGGTGGCTCAGTGGTTGGAGCATTTGCTCAGCCTAAGCGAGGACCCAGGTTCAAATCCTAGTATGACATACACAACTAAGTGTCTGAGAAACAAAGGCCAGATAAAACTAAATAAATAAATAAAATTGATTCTTTCTCTCCCTCTCAAAAAAGTGCATAGAGTTTCTCTGTATTATTTGTTACAACTGAATATGAACATTTTTAATGTGAAGCAAAAATATCTCAAAATAAAAATGTTTAGTTAAAAATGAGGCTTACAGTATTTATTATATTAAAAGTGACCTAATTTTATAGAACATGCATAGTGAAAGTCAGAAGAAAGCACTTTTAGTTGGGGTTAAGTAGCAGCGTTCCACTGAAGTCCAAACAGTGCAGCGTGCTCAAGACAGAGGTGTGGGAAGAATGGAACTCTTGACATAATTCACCCTCTGGGACAAAAGATCAGAGGAGGAAGAAGGAGGACATTTGGAGCTAAGGTAGAAAAGACAGGCAAAACCAGATAAAGAGAGGTTTTCATGGGATACTTGAATCATGAATTTTGAAATATCATTTTATAGAAATAGAAAATCTTCAAAGGATTCCATTCTAAGGGCCTCTTGATTTTTTTCTAAAGTCTGAAATATTCTAAGAGAAATGTTCTGCCTAAATGTTCCAGATCCAACATGCACAAATTTTGATATTTATCTCTAGAGGGTAAATGATGTATGCCCAAGTAATGGGACACTTCAGTTTACCTGAAACTGTTCTGGTGTCCCCTGGTGTTTTGTGTTAATTATTAATAGTATCCCGTTTTCTGCTCTCAGAACTATCCCAGTTTGGGTGCTGTATATTATTCTCATTATATCAAGAGGTCATGTATGTAGAAATTCAAATTTATTCCTGAAAGGCATAATTTTCAAGAGAAAAGCCAGAAACCATTCCTAAGAAAACTAGAAAATATCTAACTACTAAGGGTTATGCCCAGGAGTCTCACTGGATCTCAGAGAGGGAGGTGGGTATATGCATGTTAAAGGACTCTGCAGCCCAGATCCCAGACCTAAGATGCCAGCCACACACCAGCTATCTTTGTGTCCTTGAAGTATCTAATTGTGCTGTGCTCTAGTTTCTCATCTATGAGATGAAAAAGACATTAGTAGTGCTTGCCTTATACCATCCTTGTGAGAGTTAAATGAGTTAGAATAGGTAAATGCTTTGAAAAGCCTAGCATGGAGCTGGGATTGATGGATGTCAGCATTTATTATCAGAGAAGTAGCTGAATGGGATTTTACTTGTGGATGAGGTCCCACATACTGCAATTTTGCTGATCCTCTCTGAGTGTCTTGTGCTTTTCCTGCCCTATGAAGATCTATACAGTCACTCCTTAAAATAATAATAATAATAATAATAATACTAACCTCATTTATTTGGATGTGAGGGGGGCCAGGGCCATGTGGCTGCGACAACTGATTCAGCTGATTTGACTGGCTAGGTGGGTATCCCCATTCGCTCTCACTGCCTCGTGTGTGTCTCTCCTGTTGTGTGCTGGATTGAAGAGGACAACTTTCCCTAATAGTGGAAGACCATTTCTAGGTCAAGGGTATAGGACTAGCTGTGCTCCCCTGCTAGAATGTCCAAACAAGCTCTCTCAAGATCCCAATTTATTTGCCTAAAGTTTTTCCAGTGAGAAACAAACAAAGTTCTCTTAAAAGATGAAATTTCATTAAGTAAACTGCAGATATTAAAGTCAATCTCACTTTTAAAGTCATTTCTTGCCATATCTCCATATTTTTCTTCCTCACCAGAAGTAGAAATAGGTCCCGGTGAGCAGAAAAAATATTTTTTTTTTGGTTGGTTGTTTAACAAAGCTGCATGTCCTTGTATGTGACTTCCTGCCTGCTTTGGAATAAAACAGAGTATTTATTGGGAAGAAGATTGGGATTCTTTACCAACGTAAACAAAACTATTATCTGAAATACAGTCATCTGACCATCATTGACTAGCTTTCATGTTACATGTTTCATGAGATTCCTCACTCTGCACTCTGGTAGATGTTACACTCTAATAGCCAGCGTACATTTGTTGGGAGATATAGAATAAACCATTTAGAAGTTTACATAGAAGACTTCCAGCACCCAGTCTAGAGCAAAGATGAGATTAGATTTAAGTTTGGGAATGGGTAGAAGATATCAGTGGTACACTTGATAGATAGGTAAAGTTATTTTAAAATATAACATTAACTTTGTAACCCAAGGTTTGTTTTTTTTTTCCTTTAGATATAATATATTAAGTAATTTAGAAACCCACAAACTCTGGGCTCTAATCCTAGCACTGGTACTTACTAGCCTTGTAACTTTGCCTGAGTTACTTGCCTTAGATGAGTTCCCTAGAATACAAGGCCTAAGGTGAAATATTATGTGCTCACACTACTAGGGAGAGCAACTCCAACGAAACTGAGTGAAAGAAAGGGAAAGTGGGGCAAAGACAGAAGAGATAGGTGGAGAACAAATATATGTGTGTAGTGAGTTATCACCACTCCAAGGCAGGCTGATTTCTCAGTCTTGTTAGATATCTTCAAAGAAACCAATAAAACCACTCCCTGAAGTTAGCAAAGAAGAGCTTATCTACAGATTCTTATTTTTCAATTGATCAAAGTTCATCACCACTGGTAGTTAATTGCCCTGAACTTCTGGTTTGCCCATCCATAGTAGGTCTCACCCTTAGAGGCCACAGGAAACCCAGCCAGCAACTGAGAGACAGGTGGCTTAGATATCCGGCAGACATGAAAGGTTGTGCTCATAACCAGCAAGGTGGCTGAATGAAGCTACTGAAGCTTCCCCTTAGCCTGCAGCTGGCCTCTCAGCTTCAACTCACAGTGCCAAGAGCAACACAGGCCATCTCTAGACTGACTATAGTCAGACAGAGCTTGGAGCTAGATAAACTGAATCCAGTGTATTGCCTGACCTCTTTGTACCTCTCTTTCCTCATATTTAATATGGGAATAACAATGACTCACCTACCCCACAGGCTATGGTGAAGAACACTCAACTCAATGTATGAAAGGTGCTTAGGACACTGTCTTTCTCTCACAAAACACCGTTCAAACATTAGCTGTCAGTATTATTGGAGAAGTCATGACAATTTTTGCTTATATCCAGTTCTGCCTTTTTCTGGCAGCCTATCCTTATCTTTTTTTTTCTGCTTCCTCTCAGAAATACACTTGAAGAACAGGGTGTTAGGGATAAATTCAGTGCAAAATATCTCAAGTACGAATGTCTCCCCCTCCTCTGTGCCTTGTCCCCAGCTTTACCAATTGATGTGATACCTATGGAAGAGGCAGAGACAAAGCAAGACCCACTAGGTAGTTCCGAACTCATCTCTGCTTTTGTTCCAAGGGTTGCTTTTGGAAATGTTATCAAACCTCACAATTTCTTGTAGCAGCTGTATCCATTGGCTTCGTTGGATTTCTTCCAATGTAGTGACTGAAGATCAGAAAGGAATGTATGAGAACTTCAAAACCAGATTTCAGGTATAGCAAAATTTAAAATCTGAGGTTGCATAAATGGTGGCTCTCTGGAAAAAAAAATCTAGCTCAAATAAGTGTTCTATTTGGATTTCAGAGTATTCGTAAAAATATTTTGAGTTTCCTGTAATGACTCCCATAACAACCCTAGAACCAGCTACCAAAGGGCTGCTGTGTCTGTTCCAATCAGTAGAAGCGAATATTTTAATGTGTTGAAGATAACATTTAAAGTCATGTTATCTTTTGTTAAAATCCCTTTAAAAATAAATCAGAAGATTGAATAACCCTGGGGCTGAATTTCCACTTTGCAATCGTTAGGACCAAACAGTGACCTTCCATTTCAGGTAGAATGGGTTCACCATGGTCCGCTCTGGTTCATATTATCTACCCAGCCTATTTTACTAATTTGTATTACTTTTCATTGCAGATATTTTAGCTTGAAACTCTGGGCCAAATGCTTTCTAGACCGGGATGCTCGTTTACCATGGAAACACAAGCTCTCAGACTTTTTGGTGCATTAATCACGATCAGATCCCAATCCCTGGGACCCCCACCTTCACCTCTCAAACTGATTCATTTATTACATATTTGGTTTGACTTTTTAAACTGGAAAAGGTTTTTATTTTTATTATCATATACTCTAAACAGACCTCATAGAGAATGAGTAAAAAATCAAGAAAAATGATATTATCTCAAGATGTTAAAAAGATCCATTTCTAGCAGAAATTTCTGATATATCTGTGACAGGGGCTGCAGAACATCTCAATAAACTCCAAATCTTCACACCAAGTTCTGCTTCCTTTTAGAATCTGGAAATGGAAAGGGTCCATTTCTAGGACTCCCATACGCCTCCGATTTTCCACCTGACTCATCTACCTCGAGCGAAAGCAGAGTGTGGGGTTGAAAAGGTGGAAATGAGATGGGGTTTATGCTTCTGCTGCATCTGCAGTTTCCCCTGACAGCGGCACAGGTGTTGAATCAGGAAAGGCTGCAGCAGAGAGCCTCTGCTGTATTCTGTCCACACCAGGCACAGGGCATCTGTGCTGCTGAATGATCACAGCCGAATTAGTGAAGTTGGAGCCAGCACCCGCATCTGCAGTAGTGGTTTCCCGATGTGGCATCTGAGTAGAGCAGGTCCTTCACAGCCTGTCTACAGCGTGATTCAGGGAGTCAGAACTGAAGGCTCAGGCCAAAGAGGAGCTTCCCTGTATTAAACTCAATTCCGTGTATTAAATCCTGCTGAGATCTGGTACAAACAGCGGAACTCTGTAACTGTTTATTCTTCCAACTTTCACTATGCATGTTTTATAAAAGGAAGGCTACTTTTTCATTTAACAAATACTATAAGCCTTGTTGTCCTTGACTAAACTTTTTATTTTGGGATGATTTTTTGTTTCATATTTAGCCGTAACAAATAATACAGAGAAAGTCTGTATTTCTTTTATCCAGTATCCCCAGAGTATCATCTTGAAAAACTATAGTCAATATCACAAACAGGATATTGACATGGATACAATCCACAGATTTTATTTCAGTTTTTTCTGTTTTTCTTATAGGTGTGTGCATGTGTATAACTCTGTGCAATTTTATCATATGTGTATGTTCATGTACCCAATACCATAGTCAAGGTAGAGTTCTATCTAGCCCTACAAGAATCCCCTCCATTGCCCTCTGTGCCCACACCCATCTCACATACCTCTGTTTAATCTCCTTCCCCATCCTTAATGCTTCCTCTGTCTAATCTGCTCTCCAGTCCTATGACACTTCCATTTCAACAATGTCATATAGGAAGAATTATACAGTACAGAGCTTGCATATTGTGAATGTCTGTGTTCCCCCAAATTCTTGTGTTAGAACCTAATCCCCAATGGAATAGTGTTAAGCAGTTGGACCTCTATGAATTGGTGAGTACCCTAATGAAAGAGGTCTGAGCACATTATCAACCTCTTTCACCCCTGAGAATGCAGTGAAAGGTACAGAGAATATAAAGAGAATAGGAATGGGAAAATAAGACCTCACTGGAGACTGAATCTGCTGATGCCTTGATTTCAGACTTTGCATCCTCTAGAGGTGTAAGAAATGTATTTCTGTTGTTATAAGTTGCAGTCTTAGATGTTTTCTTACATAAATCTGAAAGAACTAGGATAACAGCCTTTTAAGACTGAAGTTTTCCATTCTGCATAATTCCATGGCACCTCATGCAAGTTGTGCATATCAATGGTTCATTCCTCTTTATTGTTGAGTGCATTTCAAGCTTTGAATGTCAACAGTTTATTAAACCATCCACCCTTGGGAACCTGTGTGTCCTTTTTTATAATAAACAAAGGTGCTGGGAACAGTAACTTATACTAATCTGTAATATGGGTTTACAGGCTCTTATGGTTTGGATAACAAAAGCTCAGGTGTGAGACAATGCAAAAGGATTTAACGGTGAAATGATTGGGTTACAAGAGCCTTAATCTAATTATCTAATTGGTGCCTTAATCCCCTGATAGGAATTGCAAGCAGATAGGGTGTGGCTGCAGGAGGTGGACCACTGGGCGCATGCCTTTCTGGTTTGCATTTTGTCACAGTGAGGAAAGCTCTCCTTGACCCCCCCCCCTTTCTCTCCTTCCTGGTGCCATGTCCCAGATGCTTTACCCTATCATAACCTTCTACCATGATGTTCTGCCTTGCCTTAGGCCCTGAGGAATGAAGTCAGCTTTGTATGGTCTGAGACCTCTGAAACCATGAGCCCCTTCTCTAATTGTTCTGTAAGATCTTTCCATCACAGTGGTGAAAAAGCTAACTAAAACACATGCTAATTGTTATTATAGTGATGTGGCTTCATCAATGCTTATAGCAGCTCAACTTACTATAGTTAGACTATGGAACCAACCCAGATGCCCCTCACTCAACAAGTGGATTCAAAAACTTTGGTACATATATACAATGGAATACTACTCAGCCATTAGGGAAGACGATATTATGGCTTTTGTTATCAAGTGGATGGAGATGGAAAGAATTATGCTAAGTGAAGTATCCCAATCTCAGAGACTCAAGGGCCGAATGGTTTCTCTCGTCTGTGGAAGCTAGAATACATCGGGAAGCAG
>PVKS010026363.1:0-28737 GCA_004027875.1 Aplodontia rufa | reverse complement strand
TCTTCCAGACACTGTGCTCTGGGCATCTCTGTTGCCCTCCCTGGCCTGCCCTGTGACGTCCTGTCCTTTGTGTAAGTCTTCCACTTTCTCCTGGGTGTGCCTGTGTGTGTCACGAGATACATTCATTTGCTCTTCCACCTGAGGCTTCCTACCTGGCCACACCAAGGGGATCCTCAGAACACAAGTACCCTGCTCTTGCTTGCTGGTGGAAGATCAGTTCCTAAGTTTTCAATTTCTTAGTTGGGGATGATAAAGCTGCTGTCATTTTCACGTGAACCGGTTGAAACTTCTTTCTGGGGTGAGAGCATGATGGACTTCTGTTATTTGGGGTAGAGAGTGGTTTTGCCGGTGGAAGGAGCTGGTCAGCAGGTGCTTGGTGTGTTGCCTTGCTTTTCTGGTCAGGGAGAGAGTGGCCTCCTTCCCTTTTCCCATCTGTCCACGCAGAGAAGTCACCCATGCCAACAGTTTACCTGTTCAAAATGTTCCATTTATAAGTGTGCCACAGTTACGTAATCTTCACCATAATCAATTTTGGAACAATTTCATCACCGCAAGAGAAAGTTCCATGCCTGTTGGGAGTCACTTCCTATCTGTCCCCTCTTCCCCGACAGCCGTGGATCTACTCTGTCCATCTCCATGGGTTTACTTGTTTGAGCGTTTCATAGGAATGGGTTTGCACCCTGTGTATTAGTGTGATATTTCCAAGTTGCACACTGTAGTGCGTAGCAGGATGGGTGCTCTTGACCTCGGGTGGGCTCATGTGCTGATGAGTACACTGTAAGTTGACAGCGTTGTTAACTTGCACGTGTGTTCCATGCCTCTAATCTGCCACCCTCCTGGCCTTCTGCAGAGCACACCACATGGCCTCATTGTCCCCCATTACCTTGGGGCTGCCCAGTGCTGAGGAAGGTATTTTGTGTGCACAGGAGCCTGGAACATCAGAATTCACATTTGAAGTGCTTTCTGCGGAGTGTGTGTTTTTTTCACAGCATTGTAGTGTGGACAAAGCGTAGGTGGGATCGTCATGAAGTGGGGACATCGGTGCTGTGTTCCCTCTTGTGACCTAATGTTCCGTTGTGGGGCATAGTGTTTGTCTGTTCTTCAGCCGGTGGACATTTGGGCTTTTCCACCTCTGGGCTCTTATGGATTGTGCTGTCGGAGTTGTTGTATGGATGTGTGTTTGTTCCCCTTGGGTGTGCCCAGGAGGGGAACTGAGGGTCGCGGGTAGCTCTTCACCTTTGGAGGAGCTGCCAGGCCCTTTTCCACAGTGCTGCACTGTTTTTCACTCCACTGGCAGCGTGTGAGGGCTTCCCGTTTCTCTGCATAGATCTTTGCTGTCTGGCTTGGGCTGGGGCGAAGTGGTGTGTCATTGTGGTTTTGATTTGCAGTTCTCTGGCTAATGCGGTTGAGCTGACTTTTGGCAGGTTTCTGTGTAAAAGGTGAAACAGATGGGGACAGACCTTTCAGAAGTGCGTTGCTGGGGAATCCTTCCTGTTTCCACCCTGCAGATAAATAGGACAGCACTCCAGTGGTTGGCTGCTCCCCATGCACGAGCCAGCGCCATCACAATCTTGACTTCAAAGAGACTCAGACCAAAAGAGCACACACAGCGCTCACCTCTAGCTGCAGTAGCAGGAGGTGTTCTTCCTGTACCAGAGCCTTCCCCCTGGCCCAGATGGTCATAGTTCTGAACTTTATTTTCATTCCAGGTATGCAGCAGTTTTTACCACTTATGTGTGTATCCAAAAGTGATGCATAGTAGTTTACATTTAGAACCTTTGTGTTTTTGGTACTGGGGCATGGACCCAGCTCTTCACCATGCAGTGTTTGATGTGTGTACTCTACCACTGGGCTATACTCCAGTCCCTTTTCTTCATTTCTTTTCTTTTCTCTCTTTCTTTCTTTTTTTTTTTAAAGACAGTATCTTGCTCCTTTGCCCAGGCTGGTCTCAAGCTTGAGATCTTCCTGTCCTAGCCTGCTGAGTAGCTGGGATAACAGGTCCCCCAACACACCACAGCTTGCTTTTCTCTTCTGTGTTCTATTTATGATTTATCTATATCAGTCCTGTTAGGCCCAGTGTGTATCTAGTACTCTATCGTATGTACATATATACAAGTACATATGTACATATGTACAAGTTTGTTCACTTGTCAGTGGGTAACAGACTCAGAGATGGACTAACTTTATTTTGCATTGTGAGATGGGCATGGGTTTCTCTTTCCTCCTCCTCCTCCTCCTTCTCCTCCTCCTTCTCCTCCTCCTCCCTTTTAAAAGAGATGGAAATAGAAAGTGAGAATCAACTTTATTTAGTTTTTCATCTGGCCTTTGTTTCTCCAACACTTAGTTGTGTATGTGGTGCTGGGTTTGAACCCAGGTCCTTGTGCTTGCCTGGTGAGCACTCCAGCTGCTGAGCCTCTACTTCAGCCCTAATGTACTGTTTTGAAGGAAGGTTCCTATTTGAATGAGGTGGATGGGTTAGTTGCTACTTCTTTTCAAATAGCTTTGATAGAAGTCTGTTTTTCTTTTTAACTATGCAAGACTAAACATAAATTTTTTTTTTTTTAAAGAAAGAGGACAGTGAGAGAGAGAGAGAGAGAAAGAGAGAAACAGCTTTATTTAGTTTTTCATCTGGACTTTGTTGCTCCAACACTTAGTTGTGCATGTGGTGCTGGGGTTTGAATTCAGGTCCTCGTGCATGCCAGGCAAGCACCTTAACCGCTGAGCCACCACTCCAGCCCCTAAACATAAAATCTTAATAAGATAAAATGATATTTGTTTGGGTCTGAACCTGAACTTCGTTACAGCGAGTCCCTGGCTGTGCTGGAAGGAAGGCTGTGGTGCTGCTACAGAGACTTTGTGAAAATGGTATGCAGTGGTCACCGTAGGCCACACTGTGGACTGGGTTTTAGTCCTGTAAACATGCTGGAAAGTAACAGGAAGGGGGTGAGTGATGGAGCCTGATGATGGCTGTGAACGCTGTTCACAGGTCACTTTTCAGGATCCGCAGTGTGTCACATAGGGCTGTCTCATTTCGTGTACTTTCTTTTTCTTTTTTTTCCTGTGTGTGTTGCTGGGGTTCTGACCAGAACCTTACATGTGCAAAAGCACGCATCCTTTCACCAAGCCACAATCCAAGCCCTTCTTATTTTTTGAGACAGGGTCTCACTAAGTTGCCCAGGCTGGCCTTGAACTGCACAAGGCCCTGGGTTTGATCATTAGGACCACAAAACAAGCAAGCAAGCAAGCAAACAAACAACAACAAAACCTACTAGCTAGTGAGTGTTGAAACTGGAACTTGAACTTGGGCCTTTTGATTCTTAAACCTGGAAGCTTTCCACCAATGTCATAGAGACCTCGATCAATTTTAGGAAAAGGTTGTAACAGGTTGTGCTTGATCTACACAGGGTATGCACCTTATAAAAAATATCTTTCTTTCTTTCTTTCTTTCATCTTTTGGCGTATGGCAAGTGTTTGATTCTGTTTCTGCTCATATATTCTGTGGTCAGAGACTCATGGGGCGCAGTGGGGACTGCTGGTCTGTGCTGCATGATGTTCTGGGTATAGCTGGGAGGAGTTGAAGGACGCTGGGTCACTTGTCCAGCAGTGTTTGTAGGTTGTCAGCTGAGATCCCAGCTAGTGCTCTCTGTGGTAGTGGGTACCCTGGGTGCCTCTTGTATGGTGGGCTTTCCTCTCAGAGTGTCAGTTGGGCTCTGAGACAGAACCCAGAAAGCCAGGGGAAATTGCATTGCCTTTAAAAATTGTAGCATCTTAACTGAGGTTCAGCTTGGACATAGGTCACCTGTTTAAATTCACACACAGTGGCATCACCATTTAAATGTGCAATTCAGTGGATTTAGTGTTTTTAAGGAGTTGTATAAGAATAACCACGATCAATTTTAGAACGTGTTTATCATGTAAAATAGAACTCCAAACAACAAAACAGATGAAACAGAAACAACCCCTGTGTCATCCTGGCCTCCCCTACCCTGAGCCCTGAACTGTCTCTGCCTCTTCTGGACATTTCCAGTACACGGACTCACACGGCGTGTGCTTTTCGATTGGCTTCTGCGCGTAGCCTGGTGCTTTCAGGGCTCATCCTTGCTGTAACCTGGTGCTGTACCGCCAGATAACTCCTGTGATGTGGTGACTGTGTCTGTCTTTTGTTACTATGAATAACACTGACACTATGAATTGCTGGAAGAACTACCAGACTGCTGCAGAGCAGTAGCCTGTTTTTCACTCCCATCAGTAACCTTTGATGTTCCAGTTTCTCTATAACCTCACCAACATGCTATTCTCTCTCTCCCCTTCCCCTCCTCCTTTTTTATAGTAATGGGGTTTGAACCCAGGGGTGCTCTACCACTGAACTATACTTTTCATGTTTATTTTGAGACAAGGTCTGGGTAAGTTGCCCAGGCTGGCCTTGAACTTGCAGCTTTTCTGCTTCAGCCTCCTGAGTTGCTGGGATTGCAGGCATGCTCCACTGAGGCCAGTCTTTTGCCTATTTTTAAATTGATTTGTCTTTTTGTTAGTAAGTTTTAGCAGTTCCCATGTTGTAGATACAAATGTGTATCAGATGTACCATTTGTGAGGAATTTCTCCTATTCTTTGAGTTGGCTTTCTGCTTTCTTGACGGTAGCCTTTGGAGTACAAACAGTTTTAGTTTTGGAATTTAGTTTTTTACTTTTGTTGCTTATATCTAAGAAACCATTGCCTAATGAAGATCACTCTATTCTTTTTGCTGATTAAGGTTTATGGTTTTAATTTTCTTATATTTGGTCATTGATTTTTTTTTTTTTAAAGAGGGAGAGAAGGAGAGAGGAAGAGAGAATCAACTTTATTTAGTTTTTCATCAGCCCTTTGTTTCTCTAACACCTAGTTTTGTAAAATGCTGGGGTTTGAACCCAGGCCCTTGTGCCATAACCACTGAGCCACCACTCTAGCCCTGGGTCATTGATTTTTGAATTACATTTTGTATTTTGTAAGAAGCAGAGATGCAATTTTATTGTTTTGTTTGTGGACATCTAGTTGTCCTAGCATCATTTGTTGAAAAGAAAATTTTTTCCTTGTTGAATTGTTTTGGAACTCTTGTCAAAACCCAGTTGACTGTAGAGGCATGGATTTATTTCTGGACTCATGGGTTATATGTGTCATGGTTCTATTTCATTGACTTCTGTTTCTTTCTATGCTGGTATCGTACAGTCTTGATTACTGAATCTTGTAGTAAGTTTTGAAACCTGAAGTCTTTGTTCTTTTTCAAGATTGTTTTGGTCCCTTGAATGTTGCAGGAGTTTCAGAGTCAGCATGTGAATTTCTGTGAAGACTCCAGTAGGGATTTCACAGAGTCTGTGTTGCATTTGGGGTATCTGACCCTCTTAACAATATTCAGCTATTTGATACATGAACATGGGGTATTTTTCTGTTTATTTATATCTTTATTTTTGTTCAGCAATGTTTTTTCTCAAAATATGAATTTTTGTACTTAAAAAGTTTTTTTTTGTACTTAGGTTCAATATGTTTCTAAATATTTTCTTTTTACTCCTCTCTCTCTTTCTCTCTTTTTTTTTTTTTTTAAAGAGAGAGGGACAGTGAAAAAGAGAAAGAGAGAAACAATCTTGTTAGTTTTTCATGTGCTTTTGTTGCTCTGAGACTTGGTTGTGTACGTGGTGCTGGGGTTTGAACTCGTGTACTCAAGTGTGCCAGGCACGTGTTGTAACCATCGAGCCACCGCTCCAGCCCCTCTCTTAATGGAGTATTTTCTTAATTTCATTTTTGGGTTGGTTCTTTGCCTGTGTGGACATGCAGTAGAATTGAGTGTTGATCTTGTATCCTGAAACCTGACTGAACTTTTTAAGTTCTAATAAAATTTTGGTAGGTTCCTTAGGACTTCCTAAATTCAGGATCATTTCTTCTTGTTAGATAGTTTTGCTGTAGCCCAGGCACCTTTATTTTTCATTTTTGTATGATTTACCTGACGGGGACCTCTGTACAGTGTTGAGCAGAGTGACGAGAGCAGCCAAGTTTGTCTCCTTCCTGCGCTTAGGAGGAGAGTCTTTAGTCCTTCACCATTCACTGAGTGCAGGTTGTGGTGGGCTGGGCTCCTACTTCTCATGGCTTCCTCAAAATAGCTATGCTTCTGTCCATTTTGAAGTTTGAAGGTGTTTGTCAGCTTGAAGATATGGCCTTCTCTTCCTGACTTGTTGGGAAGTTTTTTCATGAAATGGTGTTAATTTTTGTTTAGATGCTTTTGCTGTATTTATGTAAATGATCATGTGGTTTTTGTTCTTTATTTTATCAACATGGTATATTATAGTGCTTGGTTTTTGGTAGTTAAACCGACCTTGCATTCCAGCGAATCCCTGGGCCTTGTCTTTTGCTTATGAATAGTGTGTTTTGATTACAAATTTAGTTTCTTTACATGTTGCATGTTTATTCATGTTCTGTTTATCCTCGGATGAGTTTTGGTGATATGTGTCTTCCTAGGGCTTTGTCCTTTGTCCATTTCATCTGAGTTATCTGATTTGTTGGTGTACAGTTGTTCACAGTCTTCTCGTAGTTTTTTAAAACATTAATCATTTCCTCTCTTTCACTTCTGATTTTAGTAGTTTGAGTCTTCTGTCTCTTCCTTTCAGTCTTAAGCTTGTCTTCTTTGTCCTTTTGGTTTTGCTGTTATTTCTGTATTGCTTTTCTAAGGCCTTACATTGCGAATAAATGACCAGCCACGGTTTTCCAGTGACCGTGCCTGGAGTCCGGCTGTGGTGTGTGGGGTCCTTCTTCTTACTTTTGGTTGGCGTGGCTGGGCTCCTGCTTCTCCTGCTTTCCTCAGAATAGCTTGCTTCTGCCCATTTGGAGTTGCTGTATGACATACCATTTGAAATGTTGGTTTCCTGCTGAAGCGCCCCCTGTGCCCCCTTTTACATGTACTCAGTGAAACCCTGCAGCACCAAACTGAGCTGCATGCGTTCACATCAGCACATGAAGAGCAGCGTGAGGGAAAGCCAGGCTGCAGAAGGTGCCCGCACAGTGGTGATGTTAATACAGCCTGTGGGCACAGAGTAGGGCTACGCCTGCTCCTCACGGGCTCCCTGAGATGAGGCGTTCCCTAAGGTGTGAACAGCTGCGTGGGAGCTGTCCATGTCAGCTCCAGCCATCAGTTACCTCTGTGGAGGCAGGGAAGGGAGTAGAGGCCTTCAACTCTGTGCTGTGACAAAATGTTAGGACTTGGTGGAACTGGATCTCTGTGTGGTGTTGGTTGGTGTGGTTATTTCTTGGGTTATATGTGTCATTAAGCTGACCTTGACACTTGCAGGGATGTGTGGCTTTGGGCAGACCTCAGGTTTCCATCTTTATTTTTTAATTTTTAAAGGTTTTTTTTTTTTTTCTTTTTAAGAGAGAGAGGGACGGAGGGAGACAGAATAGGTTTTATTTAGTTTTTCATCTGGTTTTTGGTGCTCTGATGCTTAGTTGTGTATGTGGTGCTGGGCTGTGAACCCACGTCCTCACGCACGCCAGGCAAGTGCCAAACTGCTGAGCCACTGCTCCAGCCCCAGGTTTCCGTCCTTACCTGGTTGTTTCATTGGTTTGTGGAGAGCAGAGGAGTTGGCAGGTGAGTTTTGAGTAAGTAAAATCTCTGTTAGCGATAGTGATTCTTGATGTTTCATGGCTTGCCATATTTCACATGGAGAGAGAAATCGGAGCCCGGAGCAAATGTGCAGGCACTTGGGAGGGGGTGAAGCTGAGTGGTGGTCACAGGCTGTCCTCTGCTTTTCAGTGTGTATCATTGCATTTGTCAAAGCATCCAGCCGCCCGCCCTGTCACTGTCCTGGTCGAGGCCCTGCAGTGTCTGTGATGTTAGCTCTCAGGGCAGTGCCCCACACAGAGCAGGTCCTCAGTGGCTGAGCACTGGATCCGAGCTCTGCCTTCTGGTTTCTTTGCAGCGTGAGGATGTATCTTACCTAAGTATGTGCAGAAGTGATTGTGATGTTGTTGTTTGGCTGTTACTTTAGAGTTGTCTTCTGAAATCACCTAATGCTTCTTACTGACTTTCGTGGGCAGTCACAGTAAGGCCCCTTCAGGGGCCAGCCTCTGAAATCCCTTCTCTTCTGGGCCTCTGTCCTCCTTGTGAGTGAGGGCTTGTGCTGGGCTCCGCATCCTCGGGAGTGCCTGGCTTGGGCACATGTTTCTGCTCACTGCTGTGACGGCTCCTTGCCACTACTCCTATTTCATCCTTTCCTTTGCCCTAAGGTCTCAGGCCTCTGTTCTCTTCACCTAGAACTTTCTACCTGCTATATTTTTCTTAGGTCTAGGTGTCAAGAAAAAAAAAACAAACAACACAAGACTGGGTTTATTTCTTCCTGTGGTGTGTTCTGTAGGAATTACTGTAGAGCATTATATATGCCAGCATTTTTTCCTAATTACGTAAAATCCTTGATGATTTGGATTAAATTTTACTTATTTTTCCCTCTTCCATACCCTGTCACAGAGTGGATATTCAATAAGTTTTTGTTAAATTTTACTAAAAAACTTAGAATATAAAAGCAAACATGTGATGTAATTAAAGTGTTGTGCTGCAGGTATAGGAATGAATAGAAAGTAGAACACTGGAAAATGATCCAAGGTAATTTTTTTTTCTGAGAGAGGGGTAGGGAGGGAGAGAGAAAATCAATTTTATTTAGTTTTTCATGTGGCTTTCGTTGCTCTGACACTTCATTTTATACATTGTGCTGGGGTTTGAACCTGTGTCCTTGCACATGCCAGGCAAGTGCTGTAACTGCTGAGCCACTGCTCCAGCTCTTCCCAAGGTAATATTTTCATGTACATTAAAGATGATATCCTCAAGGCAATGGGGTGAAGGAGAGTTTATAGTAAATGGCATTGGAACAACTTTTTTTTGTTTCCTAATAGACACTCTGTGGTGAAACAAATCAAACTCTAGGTGGACTTGGAAGGGTTAAAGATGAAAACATGAAGCAAGCATGTGGTTGGATGTTTGTGCAGTTTCAGAAGGGGCCTTTCCCAGTGTGGCCCCAGAGCAGAATATATGTGAAGGAGGTGAGAGGTGCACCAACCACCTGTGTCCAGGAAAAGAGATCAGCCATCTGAGTTCATTTTCTGTTGCTTCTCTAACAAATCATTGCAAACTTCCTGGCTTACAACAATGCATGTTTCATCCTGGGATTCTGGAGGTCAGAATTCCAGCTAAAGTCTCCCTGGGCTAAAGTCACCCTGTCAGTAGGGGACTCCTTCTGGAGGCTCCAGGCGAGAACCCTTTCTTTCCCTCAAGCTTCTCTGTCTTCAAAGCTGGTGACGGTGCATCTCTCTGGCCTCTTTCACAGGCGCCTGTCTGGTCCCTTTGGCAGTAGTTGGCAGAAATAGTTCTGCTTTTAAGTTTCTTGGATTAGAGTGAGTCTACCTGGACAGTCAGGAAAATCTCCCACCTCAGTCTGTACATTCCAAATCATATCTGCAAATTCCCCTTGCCATGTAAGGTGACACCTTCAAAAATTCTGAGTATTGGGAGGCGGACATCTTTGACAGGGCTCTGTTTTGTCTGAGTGATCAAGAAGGAATTCTGTTTTATTGCGGGGTCTTCCCAAGTTGGGAATTGCTGGACAGAGGGTGTGTGTGCAGCCAGAGTCCTGGAAGACTGTTCAGCCTCACTTATCATCCAGAAGCACACAGCTGGGACTGAGACCACTCTTCTCCTGTCAGATCTCAACTGGTGACCTGCCAGACTTCCTGGGGGAACAGGTACTCCTTGCTGTCCTTTGGCAGTGTGGCTAAAGCCTCCTTGTCGGTGTGCCTTGTGTCCCTGAGCTCCCAGCAACGTACCCTCAGGAGGCTGTCAGTGGTGTGCAAGTGCTTGTCTCCAGAAGTGTGTTGCTATTTCTGTAGCCACAAACAGTTTTAAATAGGTCGAGTGCTCCCAGCAGCGTGAAGTTAGAAGGGCTGTTGTCCCGGGGGTGGTGGGGCCAGCGACGTGGAAGCTGCGTTCCCTCTGCTTCTGTAGTCTCAGAACTCTTGATTGTGAAGTAGATCCAGGTATGCCAGGAGCAGCAGAGGCGCCATGCACTCTGGTGTGTGGATCCACACGTGCTCCTGTGTCACCTTGTGTACACGAGGAAGAAGGAAGCCATCCGCGGGGAGGCTTCCTTTATTTCTAAGAAGATAGGGCTCCATCTTTAAGAAGGTGACAGCAGTTTCCTCTGTGTGTATGCACACACCCCCACAAAGTCTGTACGGGGTAGCTGTGCCCAGTGCCAGCCTGTGGACCAGATCAGCTAGGGCATCTGACAGTGGCCTCAGCAAGAAGGGCTTGTTCGTTTCATATCCTTGCAGTCAGAGGAGTCCTGCTCGTTCCATCTCTTGCCTGCCACTCTTCTTGGGTATCTCGTGTGTCCTGCTTGTGGGGTGGCTGAGGTCCCAGGCCTCATCTCTGTTCCCGGTTGGGAGAAGGGGAGAAGCTATGGTCTGAGGGTGCTGGCTGCTGGCTACACCTGCTTTTTTTTTTTTTTTTTTTGTGGTGCTAGGGTTCGAAACCTAGGGCTTGCACATTCTAAGGCCACGCCCTGCCACTGAGCCACATCCCTGGCTCTGTCTGTTTTTGTTAGAAGAATAATGGCCTCTGTTTCTTTCTCCTTGTCCTGGCTGCGTCATGAGGCTGCCCCAGCTGAAGTCAGCCCAAGGAAGACTCAGCTGGCCACTGTGCCTCCCCTGAGGGGTATTTTGTTTCCATCTCTTTTCCAAGTGTACTATTTTAAGCATAAGTGTAATATAAGATATTAAATCTATAGAAGTATCATATTCTTTTGGTAGTGCTACTGTTGCTGTTGAGGCAGAATATGGTGATGAGAATTCCCAGACAGGCATTTGCTTGTGAGGTTTGGTCCTGTCTGTGACATGCTGTCTATGAACAGAGGCTTATGTGACCGTCCGTGTTCCCGGGGCCTCGTCCTGCAGTGGGGGCGCCTAGAGGGCTGGGCTGCTGTGCTGGGCTGGTTCTCAGGAAGGGCCTGAATGCCCTTTTTGTGTGTGGTGTGGCCTGCATAGTGCCGTTCTGCGCTCCACGCCCTGATCTCGTGGCAGCTGATGGTGCTTCCCCCAGGCCTGTGGTTTCCACGGGATTGGCTCTTCTCCTGCGTCAGTGGTGGGCTCTTGGAAAAGCCAAATAAAGGCTGATTTGTTCTCTCTGTTTTTTATTAGCATCCAGCATGTGTATGGCGCCCAGCACCCACCTTTTGATCCGCTGTTACATGGCACGTAAGTGGAGTTTCCCCTCGCTTTTGACTTCACAGCTGATTTGAGGGCCAAGGCAGCCGGTGTCTTCCTGCTCACCTCCAACTGCCTTTCATCCCTGAGGGAGAGGAAGGTGGGCTCTCCTTTGGCAGACATGGATCAGTTGCCTACTCTGTGTAAGACGCTGGTGCCCTGGCATAGCTCATCCACAGTGGGGCGGGTGGGCATGGAAGCCGCAGCCCAGGTGGGGCACAGTGGTGGAGTGTAGGAAGCAGGGAGCTGGTGACCCATAGCTGGTGGGCAGCCTGGCTCCGGGCCATTCCTGAAGGCTCATCTGACCCTCTCTCTTCTTGCAGCCCTGGTCCTGGCTCCTCCACAGAGCATGTGGGAGCAGAGGATGTGGGTTTTGGTGGGGTGCTTGTGGGGACTGCTTATGTGGCTGCAGGACTGCACCCATCTGACACGTTTCCTGCCATCTGTGGGGCTGACGTATGTTGTCATGTTTTGGGGGAATCTCCTTTAATGATGCTGTCCCTAAAGCTGTATACCAAAGGGTGTATTCTCTGCACCTTCCTGCTGCTGTAGTGGCTTTGCTGAGTTGGCGGAAGTGTGAGAAGGTGCATGCAGGCCCAGGCCTAAGTGAATGCAGGAGGAGAGTCTGACTGGTGTTACCCTCAAGTCCTGGGCTTCCTCGTGGGGTTCTGTGGGTTGGCGGAGGCTGCCTGGCAGGACTGTACCCAGGAAAATTCTTCCTTCTCGTGACTAAACCCTCCTGCGCTTTGCCGCGTCTTACTTGGGTGTCTCATGTGTTGTGTCTGTGTTTTCATGTCATGTTCATCTGGATTAAAATGTCTTCTTGTTTGGGGTTCTTTTCGGCCAGTTAGGACAAATGCTGTTCAGCCTTTGAGCATGCACAGCGAAGGTGCTTTTGTCTTGCAGCTTGCTAAAGTCCACACCCAAGGTGCCGACCACCCCAGTGAAGGCCAAGAGAGTCAGCACCTTCCAGGAGTTCGAGAGCAATACCAGCGATGCCTGGGATGCTGGGGAAGATGATGACGAGCTCCTGGCCATGGCAGCTGAGAGCCTGAACACCGAGGTGGTCATGGAGACGGCACACCGCGTCCTGCGCAACCACAGTCAGCAGCAGGCCCGGCCTGTGCTGCACGAGGTGCTGGTGCCCAAGCAGGAGCCGGAGCCCACGGCAGAGCTGCTCGTAGCTCCAAGTGGGGAACTCCGGCTGGTGAAGTCAGTCAGTGAGAGCCATACACCTTGCCCTGCAGGTAGGAGGGGAGCACCAAGGGGGCCATGTGTGTTCTAGCTCAGCCACAGAAGGGCTGGTGTGCTCTCATGTGGGAGAGAGGTTCCTGTTGTCGTTGGCAGCAGGATTCGGCCCTGAAAGCCTTGAACGTCATCTTCCATGTGGCTGCAGCATTCCCAGGCAGGGGAAGCCATCTGTACTCTACCCCTGGTGTCCTGATGTGCTTTTCTTTGCTCCCCCAAGCTGGGTGTGTGTCTCTTTCAAATGAAATGTCAGGGCCTGTGGTTTTCCAGGGGGTTCCCAAGAGGACACACCATCTTCTCTGAAAGATGCCAGCTGCGCCCTAGGCTCTCTTGCATACCTTCCCCAAAGTCTTGCAGGGTTAGGGGCTCTCACTCCATTCATTGATGATAAAACAGGAATCAGCATACCTTGTCCAGTTTTCAAAAATTGTTCTAGAAATTAATGAACTTGTGAAGTGTTACGTGTCTCCTGAGGTAGGAGTGTATGAATTACTTCATTGCAGCAGGATTCTAGCACTAGAATCTCACACACTTAAAAGTATTTGAACTTACAAATGGAATCTGATAATGGTTTTTGCAGCTGATTGAAGTGCTGGGGCAGGTTGAAGAACACATGCCTTGCCTTCCCAAGCTCAGTCCTGAGCAAGAGGCCCTTCAGCTGTGGCACTCTTTTTTTGGGGGGGGAGGGTACCAGGGATTTAACCCAGAGGTGCTCAATCACTGAGCCATATTACCAGCCTATTTTTTCATTTTTTAGTTTGAGACAGGGTCTCACTAAGTTGCTTAAGGCCTTGCTAAGTTGCTGAGGCTGGCCTTGAACTTGCAAACCTCCTGCCTCAGCCTCCTAAGTCTCTGGGATTACAGGCGTGCCCCACCACATCTAGCCAGCTGTAGCACTCTTGGTGCTGGCTGCGCCTTGAATTCTTCTGCTCACAGTCTGTACTGATGTTGAAACTTGACAAGCCCTGGAGGCTACTTCTCAAGCCCCTGGGGTCCTGGATGGAGTCTCTGTCATATCTGCCTCTACAAGTCACGGTCCTCCACATCCCAGGGCAGGGGTTGAGAGTGGGCAGGACCAAGAGGATCTTGTGGGATATCCTGACCAGAGGCAAGCTCCGACTGAGTTCAGGCAGGTGGGGTCACTGCAGGATGTCCCCTTGGCCTGCTGCCTTCTATGGAAGCAAAGCATAGAGCTGGGAGAGGGGTTCAATTGAAGGCTTCCTGACCTTTCCCTGCACCCTTCCAGCAAGACAAAATGGGAACTGGGGCCCTTGGACTTTGTCATTTCATCCACTCAAACTTGTCTGTCCCCACTGAGACTCACCCAAGCTGTGACCTGAAGTTGCTGAAAATAAGAACAGAGGTGTGTCCTGCTGAGGAAATGCCCAGCGATCTCCTTGCTTTGTCCTTCACCTGCCTTGGGACCGGCCTTGGGGCTGGCTGTCTCTCCTGTGCTTGCTCTCTAGGCAGGCCTTATTTGGCACCTTACTATAACAACAACCATGTAATAACAGCATTTATTGGTGGCTTGCTCTGTGGCAGGTACTGTAGCCAGCCCTTTAATAATGAACTCTGCAGCAGCTCCTTAAACTCAAGCTTCTGGGAGGGAAGGCTGTTGTTAGTCCTCTTTCATAGATGAGGCATTTGGAAGGCCCAGGACATCTGGCTCAGAGCCCCTGCTGTTAGCTGCTGGCCTCACTGCCTAGAACAGGGGTTGGGGACGTGTGGCAGTGTCTCTGTTCAGTTGGCTTTGTGTATGTGACTGTGCCTGGCTTGTGCAGGGCACAGTCCTCTAGTCTGTCCCACTGGTCGCATTGGTGACTGGGAGTGGCAGTGCGTGCAGCGTGGGAGGAGCCCGGACGGGCTTTAGTCTGTGGGCCGTGGGCCCCAGGGATCACTGGGCATTTCCTCAGCAGTGGTCTGAGCAGGACACACCTCTGTTCTTGTTTTTGACAACTTGAGGTCACAGCTTGGGTGAGTCTCAGTGGGGCAGTCAAGTTTGAGTGGATGAAATTCTGAAGTCCAGGGGCTGCAGCTCCCATTTTATCTAGTTGGGAGGGTGCAGGGTAAGGTCAGGAAGCCTTCAGAGAGGAGGGGCAGCTGTGGGGTCTTGGGCTCAGAAGGTTAAGGCCGGCTGTCTGTTTTGGGCTCTCAGGGCGGGGCTGTCTGCATGCTTTGCAAGTTCCTTGAAGGCAGGGGCCGCGCCTCGTCATCTGTTTTTCCTTCCTGTCCTGTGAGGTGGTGTTTTGCTCAGGGGTGAGGACCAGGGCCTCTTCTCTGTGCTTCACCCTGCGGTGCCCTCACACATGACTGCTCAGGCCCTAGACCTGTGAGTTACATTTTCCTTCCTGCTTTTGGGAGCAGTGTCTTATATTGCTGAGCACCCTGAAGCATTCTGTCCCTTGGGGCACAGTCCACCTCCCAGCGCTCATGCCTTCACGTGTGCTGCCTTGATGACCCGACATCACCTGCAAGTGCCTGAGGCCTCCCCGCCATCATCAGGGCTGGGCCTGAACCCAGAGTGTGCAGTGGGTAGGCCGTGTGCTCACCCTCCTGTGCCTGCACTTGCGCTTCACCTTGTCTGTCTTGATGTTCTTAACACATACCTCAGAAGTTGTTTTCTTTCCCAAGGTTGGGGCACTCTGCTTATCTTGTGCCATTGGGCTAAGGGCATGTTTGTGGCTGAGCAGGGCTCTTGAGGCCAACACTGGATGGGCAGTGGGCTGGATGGAGCATTTTTCCATAGCTGATGGGACTGGGCTGTGATGGGGTCTTGTGTGGACATCACTGATGGGTCCTGTTGGGTCATGGATGCACTTTCTGTTCACAGTAGCAGGGAGACTGACAGTCTTGCTGCTTCCTCTCGGGTCATTGTTGTTGCTTTACCGTCAATTCCACCTGTTCCACCTTAGTAGAGCGCGTGGGCACCGGGGTCTCGATGGAGTTGAATCCATCTTCTAAAACCCAGGTGAATACAGCTGAGGACCTGTGGTTCTGGGACAGGGTGTGGCCCTGCTATTCTGCCAAGGCTTTTCCTGTAGAGTCACAGGGGCAGCGAAGCACAGCTCTAAAACAGGTCGAGGGAGCCCAGTCCTAACACCTTGTCCTCCCCTTGCTGCTCCCTTGAGGCTCTTGATCCTCTCCTGAGCTGAGACCAGGGAGGAGGGCTCATCAGGAGGAGGCATTGGCCCTACCTAGCAGGCTTTTCGGGGTCTTGCCAGGGCCTGATTTTTGCCTAGAGGCCCTGGGTTGCCTTGCTTCTGGATAGCTTGAGGGCTGCTGTGTGAAGCCTTCCCTGGCCAGTTTGTGAGGGAAGGAGGCCGTGTGGACAGGAGGGAGCTCCAGTGTGCACTCTTGCCCCGCAGCTCCTCTGCAGGTGCGAGAAGTGGATGCGCACCTGCTGGCTTTGCGGCACTGTGCTGTGCTTCATTTTCCGGAGTTCAGTTTTTATCCCATGCTAGCACACAATGTTTGAAAGATGCGATTGCTGGATGAGTTTTAGACCAGGAGTCGGAGCCTTCAATGCATCTTGCCCATTGGTCCCAGGTGGCATTGTGCTGAGTGACCTGGGAGCCCTGGGCTCCTCCCCTGTACTTTCTAGCCCCGGTTCCTGGATGTAGCATACTGTCTGGCCATCCCTATGGGCTCCAGGGGTGCAGCAGCAGGAGATGCTCTGGGTCGGGGTGAGAGCTTGCGGTCAGCTGCCCCTGCTGCCTCCCTCACCTGTTTGGCTTCCTAGGCTCCTCAGGATGACGTTCCCTTCCCAGCCTTCCTCCCGGGGAGCTGGGTTAGGAGGCAGCAGCATCAGAGGTGCTCTGGAGACTGCATATGTGCACTCTTGGAGTATCTTGGTCTCTCCCACCCTGTTCTCAGTACCTTGGCAAAGGCTATGTCTTGTCTTTTCATGGGTGGACCCAGTGGGCTCACTGCCCATGTGTGGGCCTGGGGGACCCATGCAAGCCCCTTCCTTGGCAGTTCTTTGGGTCTTGCTACTGGGGCAGGCTTAATGTGCCTTTAGGCACTGGTGCTCTGGGCCTTTCTGGCTCTTGCCACTTCTTCGCATGCAGGCGTGTCTGTTTTATTGATGAACAGCATGCTGTCTGTGAGGCAGGGGAATTTCACAGGTGTCTGTTCCATCTTTTTTTTTTTAATTTAGAAATTTATTTGTTAAACAATCAAACAAGCCTCTAATGAAATTATATATATATATATATATATATATATATATATATATACACACATATATATATATAAAAATTCTGAAAATTAGATTTACCCCCAAGAGCCCCTCTCAATTACCTACCCTTATCCCTCTCCCCCCCTAATACATCTCTACAAAAGCCTTAGGTTGTGTGACATTACATCTTATCTGGATTTAAAACATCAATATTAGACCACCTTTCTCAATGGCTGGGGTCTAGCTCCAGCCTCCACAGATGAGTGAAGACATTCAACCCTTGGTTCTTTGGGTTATGCTGATTTCACTCAGCATAATTTCTTCCATAGCCATCCATTTACCTTCAATGGCTGCAATATCATTGTTTCTAATTGCTGAGTAAAACTCCATGGTATATATGTACCACAGTTTTTGGATCCATTCATCCAGTGAGGGGCATCTGGGTTGTTTCCATAATTTAGCTACTGGAAATTGAGCTGCTGTGAACATCGATTTCTCTGGTTCACTGTAATGTGCTGATTCTATAAAAATACCCAAGAGAGGAATAGCAGGATCATATGGTGGGCTTATCCCTGGTTTTTTGAGGATTCTCTACACTGCTTTCCAGAGGGGCTGTACCAGTCTGCAGTTTCCACCATGTCTGTTCGATCTTATTGCTCAAGAATCCATGGTTTGGGGCTGGAGTGGTGGCTTAGCGGTTGGAGCGCTTGCCTGGCATGTGCAGGGTACCCAGGTTCCAACCCCAGTACCACGTACACAATTAAGTGTTGGAGTAACAAAGACCAGATGAAAAAATAAAATTGATTTTGTCTTTCTCTCCCTCTCACACTCTCCCTCTCTTTTAAAAAAACAGAAAAAACCCCCAAAAAACAAAACAACCAAGATTCCAAGTGCTGGGTGATGGCAGGAGGGAGAGTGTTCACCAAGGGATGGTGGCACAGCAAGTGAGAGCTGTCTGCCGCAGGTGGGCAGGAGCAGTTAGGAGGCACACCCTCACCCTCACTACTGTTCTCTCACCCTTGCAGAAAATGCTAGTGACGCGGTCCCTCTGCAGAGGTCCCAGTCTCTCCCACACTCGGCCACTGTCGCCCTGGGTGGGACATCCGACCTGAGCACTGTCAGCTGCCCAGCCTTGAGCGAGAGGGAGGCGTCTCGTCTGGACAAGTTCAAGCAGCTGCTCGCAGGCCCCAACACAGACCTTGGTGAGTCCCTGCGGGCTGGAGGACAGGAGAGGCCATTTCTGGTCATTTCTAAAGTAGATCCTGCGCATATGTACAGACGTACATAAGGCATACGTCTGTGTGTGAGTCCCTGGCCCCCGGGGTGGGGTTTGCTGTCCTGCTGTCTCCATGCCAGAGCCTGCCAGGACGCTAGTGCTGTGCTGACAGCGTCTTGTGAGGGGCTCCACTGGTGCCTTTCCAGCTTTGTTGTGGTTTCCTGTTCATTCTTCCTTTGTATCCTGTTGGACTTCCCTCTCCTGCTGTTGTCTTTGGTGGCTTCTCCAGGCTGGCCAGGTGGCTGTGCTTATTCTTCATAACCACGGATCGAAGTCTGGCTCACAATCGAGGGGTGGCTGGTGACCACGCTGCTGCTCTGCTGACGGTGCTTTCCTGCCACAGGATTGGGGCTCAGTGTGGAGGGTGACAGCCAAGCTATGGTGGAGGAGAGGACAGTGACCTGTGCTGGTCTTCCTGGTGAGCCATGTGGAGGCCCATGGCACCTTTGTGGGTACCTGGTGGCCATGCTGAGGCACAAGCTTGCTTTCCAAGTTCTTCAAGCAGAACCCCCACTTGAATCTCTTTTCTCTCATTTGTGCCACTTGTGTTTGTTGAGTGCTGCTCTGCCCTAGGTGTTTGCTGGTTGCTGTAACTTTTAGAGGAGGCCTTGATCTTGGGGTCACTCGTAGTCCAGTCACAAACCTGTGGACAGTCTGTTTCCAGCCCTGCTAGAGCAATACTGGGTGGGCCTGGAGCCAGGAGGTGCAGTGCTCATCTTGGCCAGGAGGTGGCGAATGGGGCACGTGGATGGGTGGGATGGAGCTGAGTCCTGGGCCTGGGAGCCAGAGGCAGAGGCTTTCAGGCAGAGTGGTAGGGAGGTCAGAGCCTGGTTCAGAGCACTGAAGGAGGGGAGCATTGGAAAGGAGCTTCAGTTCCAAGGTGAGTTTTCCTTCTTTTCTTGGTTTCTTTTACTTTTGGACTCAGTGACACGGGTGTGATTCACTATTACAAAGGACAAAGGGATTACAGAGAAAATGATCCACTCCCTGTGTCGCCAGCCTCTAGTTTCCCTCCCTTTTCATTATTCCACAAGTCTCCTTCCAGAGAAGGTATAGCTCATACTGGATTTTTTTTCTTTCTTTTTAAAGTGAGAGCATGAGAGAGAGAAGGGGGAAGAAAGAATCAACTTTATTTTTTATTTGTTCATCTGGTTTTGGTTTCTCTGATACTAAGTTGTGTATTTGGAACTGAGGTTTGAACCTGGATCCTTGTGTATGCCAGGCATTCACTCCAACTCCTGAGCCACTGTTCCAGCCCTGCTCATACTGTTTTAAATGCAGAGAAGGTGTGACTTTGTATGCTCTTGCCCAGACTCAGCAGCTGTTGGTGTTTCACCCCTTCCCCATTCTGTATGTGTGTGTATGTGTACATTTTTTTTCCTGAGCCAATTGTGAGTCAGTTGGAGATATCTCTTCTGCTCTGGAAAGCTCTGCTGTGTATTTCCTAAAATGATGAGATTGTCTCGACCAGCCGCAGAATAGACTTCAAAGTCAGGCAATGGCCACTGATACACTGCTGTTTGATAGTATTGCGTTATGATCCCTAATCCATGCTTACAGTCTGCCAGTTGTCCCAAGAACATTCTTCATTTCTTTTTTCCTCATGCAGAATTTGAGCTGGTTGTGCATTCCACTCAGTCATGTCTCTGTAGCTCCGTCAGCCTGGAACCCTAAGTCAGCCTTTCCCTGTGTGCTTTTATCTTGACTTTTTTTTTTTTTTCCTAAGAGAGGGAGTCAATTTTATTTATTTTTTTCATCTGGTTTTTATTTTTCTGACACTTAGTTGTGTATGTGGTGCTGGGGTTTGAACCCAGGCAGTGGTACATACCTGTAATCCTAGCTGTTCAGGCAACTGAGGCTGGAGGATCACAAGTTTGAGGCCAGCCTCAGCAACTGAGACCCTGTTTCAATATAAAAAATAAAAGGGTTGGGCGTGCCTCAGGGGTAGAGCCCTTGCCTGGTGTGCTGGAGGTCTTGTGCTCAATCCCAGGCACTGTGAGAAGACAAAAAAAAAAAAAAAAAAGCACTTTGTGGAAAGGAAAGGCACTTTGGAACCTGCACATTTTTATGATGTGTTCTTTTGCCACACGAATGGTAATACTGTTTTGTACCTCACTTTTTTTTTTTTTAAAGAGAGAGAGAGAGAGAGAGAGGGAAAGAGAGAATCAACTTTATTTATGTTTTTTTTTGGCCTTTGTTTTTCCGACACTTGATTGTGTATGTGGTGCTGGGGTTGAAATCTGGATCCTTCCACATGCCAGGCAAGTGCTCCAACTGCTGGGCCACTGCTCCAGACCCTGCACCTCCCTTTCTGAATTTAACTATATATTTTCCCATAATAGGTCATGGAGTACCAATCATGGGGCATCCATTGAATGCATGTCCCATAATTTATTTCAGTATCTCCCTGTGATGGACATGTGGTTTATTCCTATTTTTCTGTTATTATGGACAGCTTATATCTGAGAACTTTTCAGCATCTGAAACTCTGATGGCCCCACTTGCAGCGTAGCCCTAGCTGTGGATGGGAGAGAGGGAAGTGACAGGAAAGCTTCTGTGGTTAGGTGTGAGAACTGGGTAGCTGGAAGTCCCATCTGCCACGGTGGGGAATGAAGGAGGTTGTGCTTGCAGAAGCCTGGTCTGTGGTTTAAGTCCACGTCTTAGATGCTCCCTTGGGGGCAGCAGAGTGGGAGCATCCATGGTGCCTGTGAGATTAGATTAGATTAGTTGGGCCACCCTTGTGGCACTCTTGAGTGGGCCTGGTGTTCCTGCGCCTCAGTGCCCTTGTTCATCTGCAGGATGTGCTGGCGGGGCTGGGCTTGCAGATTGAGTGGGAGAGTGTGTGTAATGAGCTTAGGAGACTGTGCCCAGCCTATGACACACTCACAGATGTCATTTGCTTTAATTACTGGTTTTTCAACTTCACTGGCCTATTTACCATGATTTTTCCGGTCTGGATTATTATGGTATGGTCACTTTAGTGTTGAATGGTAAATCGAGGTAGTTTATAGACAGCTTCCATTGTGTTCAGAGGTTTCTAACTGGCGGGTGGTGAGAGGTAGCTTTTGGAAACAGATGTGTCTGGTGGGAGTTCTGTTCTGGTCAGGCTCTGAGCATTAGCTCGAATCTTCTTGTGGATTTAGTCATTGGAGCAACTTTTGAGAATTAAAATCATACAATTAAAACTTCCAGAGCTTGTGAGAAAATGAGTATGCATGGTTAGGTCAAAAGGTTAGCATGTGGAGGTGAAATGCTTTTGTTAGGTTGGTACAATCATGGATTTTTTTCTTTCTCTGCAATTGTATTTAAATATCAAAATCTGAAGCCAAAAGTTGAAGTCAGAGCTTAAGCAGTTACTGGATTTTTATTTAGTGGCAAGAGAAAACATAGCGGGTAAATTGTCTGTTTTCCTAAGGTCTGTAAGGTAGCTCTGAGGACAGTGGAATACATTAGTTTCGCGTTACGTAAAAACTTAAGTGGCAAATATTTGTCGACGTTGGAGAAGCAAATTGCTGATATGGGAAGTGCCTGCAGAAACGACTCTGCCTGCTAAACGCCATCCATCCAGTGCCGCTTGCTTTGTTTAGCTTGTGCTCTGCTATGAGCCCAGGGACAAACGTGGCAAATGGAACTTAGCAGCTCATTCCCCTCTCGGCGTTGACGCAGTATTTACTCGCACAAAGACTTCCTGCTTTGAAGCCCCAAAAAATGACACTTGGAGGCATTTGTCGTCCTGTGTGTCTGGCGAATGGGAGTGTCGTTTGGCAGTGTGCAAAGCATGCAGTTTCCTGAGGGCTGCTCTGTGCCCCACGCAGCAGTGCGGCTTTGGAGGGCACACCGTGTGGCACTCAGCCCTGGCACTCAAGAGCATTCATTCAGACAGTAGAAGAGGCGGCACCCTTCCCTCGAGTGGTGGGGCGTAGTCATGTTCTAGCTCCCAAGTGAGCATGCAGGCTGGCCTCAGAGAGTGTTGTCTGGGTGGAGGTGCGGAGGAGGGCTTGAGAAGTATTGAGCTTTGTGGCCTGGAAGTGTTGATGGCAGCAGACGCCTCTCAGTGCTGTGGCTGGAGGGCAGCCTGCAGGGCCTGTGGTGACCGTGGGGGACACCCGGGGCCTCCATCTGTCCTTGCTGTGTGTGCTGGCTGTGCCCTCGTCCTGGTGTGAGGGACTCGTCAAGTGGCCCAGCTCCTGGTCTTGTCTGCTATGGAGAGGAAGGCAGATCTGCCTTGGGTAGGAGGCCATGTACATACAGTTCATTCATTCAGCCAGTGTCTGTTGAGCCCTGCTGTATCAGGGCTCCGTGGAGAAGTTGGCAGCCAGGCCCCCAAGAGCCCCACCCTCAAGCGACTGGCCTTCTAGTATGCAGGGGCTGACTTACTCAGTACTCCATATGCCACCAGAAGGCAGCAGGCACACGTGGAGGATGAAACCGTGTAGAGGGGTGAAGCTAGGTGATTAGCAAAGACCCTGTGAAATAGGGTGAGGCCAGCCTGAGGGGAGAGGCACTCCGGGAGAGGGGCAGGGTTGCAGAGGTCCTGTGGTGGGAGAGCTGGCAAGCAGCTGCTGGGGCCCTGGCCTGGTGGGGTAGGCAGGAAGGAGCCAGGTCCCTCAGACTGAGAAGGTCAGATGGAGGCTTTTGGTTTTCCTCTGAGCACAGCATGAAGCCTCTGGGAGGTTTGGAAGCCTGACAAGTGACATTTGGAAGGAAGGACAGGGAAGGCTTTAACCAGGGCATAGTCAGTGGCCCTGGACTTGGTAGACCCCTTGGACAGCTGTAGAGGCAGGGAGGGGCAGGGAAGTGGGGAGGTGGTAGACAGGGGAAGCCGGGTCTGATGATGGGCCGGGTGGAGCTGGGGTAGTTGATTAGACATGAAACTGGGCAGATGGGAGGAGGGGAGCCAAGCCATCATAGATTGGAAGTGAGGGGGTGCGGGGATAGGAGATACACTCCAGAACACGTCCAAGAAGTGGGTCACTTCACCTGGAAAACAGACCAGGGAGAGCAGTGTGTTTATATGGTGGCATAATTGCTGCGCCTGCTGCTGGTTTACTGTGGGGAGGCTTCTTCCAAGGTTAGCTAAGCAGCAGTCTCTGCAGCTTTGCAGTGGGAAGGGTTGACCAGAGCTAGACTCCCAGTCTCTGGACTCACTCATTTCTAGTTAGGGCGGACAGCGGGATTATTAGCACAGATTAGAGGCATGAAGAAGGCATGTCGCCTGTGGATTCTGTTGGAGAGGTGGCATTTGGTCTAGGAGCAGCAGGCTGGTCCTGGGCGTGGCAGGCGGGCTCTGAGGTGTTCCTGAGTTCAGGCGGGCTGCCAGCCAGCACCCAGGGTTGCCCTCTAGTGGCCAGGCCATGGCTTTGCAGCCTGTGCCTCAGCAGGACAGCAGGGTGCAGCCAGCTGCACTGTTGGGTGTGTGCCTGTGCTTGTTTGTAGTGTTCGTGAAGGGTGAGGGCAAGTTCAGAAGAGATGATGATGGGGAGGGGCGGAGAAAGCGCTGACTCAGACTTGCCCTGTGTTTCAGTCAGCTTTTTCCACTGCAGTGACTAGAATACATGGCAAGAACTATTTTAGCAGGAAAAGTTTATTTGGGGGCTCACGGTTTCAGAGGTTTAAGTCCATAGACAGCTGGCTCCATTCCTTGGGGCTCAGTGTGAGGCTGAATATCATGGCAGAAGAGTATGGAGGAGGGAAGCAGTTCAAGGCATTGCCAGGAAGCAGAGACTGCACTCCAGATACAAGATGTGAACCCCAAAGACAGGCACCAGTGACCACCTCCCCAGCCACACCCTCCCTGCTCTCAGTTGCCACAGTTAATCCCTATCAGAGCAGCCATTCATGAACGGGGCCGAGGCTGTCCTGACCCAGCATTTCTCCTCTAACCTGCTTGCATTGTCTCACTCATGAGCTTTCGGGCACGCCTCACATCCAAACCATAACACCTTGGAATCTCATCAGGGAAGGTGATGGGACAAGGTTGAGCTACCAAAACGCAAAGACCCCGCCAAGAGGAAATGGATCCCCTTGGCGATCATGCAAGGTTCCTTTGCCAGCCATGCCTCTGCATTTGGTGCTCAAGCTGACTCAGCTGCTTGCCCTGAGAATGGATGGAATGGAACTGCTTCTTTCCTCTAACTGTTGCCCCTCCACCCTGCCCCACCCCCGGCTGCACCTTGGCTCTCTGCTGCCTTCTACCCTGTCCCCTGCCCCTGCACTTCTGCTTAGCTGGCTGCCTACCTGCCCTCCCCAGTGCTTTGTGTTCTGACCACTGGTGTAGTTTGGCCTGCTTACATCCTGTGGGTGTTAGAGGTGTGGGCATTGCAGGGTGCCTGAGCCTGAGTCTGTCTGTGGAGCCAGTATAGCCAGAGGGGAGGCTCCTTCTACCAGCTGGATAGGTGCTGAGTGCCAGCAGCTGCCTGGATGTGTGTGAGGGATGTGGCAGCCAGTGACTGAGGGATCATGAGCAGGGTGCCTTTGAAGGCCTGGTTTTGTCTTTGGTCTTGTGGTTTTAGGAACAAGTACTTAGAGTAAAGCTTTTAATTAGGTGATTTTCTGTTGCTCTGTCAAAACACCTGAGACCAGGAGGTTATTTGGCTCTCAGTTCTGCAGGAAGGAAAGTCTTAAGAGCGTGGTGGCAACTTTCTTGATGCATCGTGATGTGGTGGAGAACAGCACCTGGCTAAGCAAGCGTATGGCAGCTCAGGTCATCCTCTTCCAGAAGAGCCACTAATGCCATCGTGGGGGCCTACCCTGCAGACCTCCGAAAGACCCCACCTCCAAATACCACCATTAAGTTTCCAGCTCATGAAATTGGGGGACACACTGAAGCCGTAGCAAGAGCCAGGAAGCGCAGGAGTGGGCCACGTGTCTGTGATTCCTCAGCAGCAGCTTTTTGTCTGGAGCCTGGGCTGCAAGGGCATCGGGGTTGGGTATGCACTTGTGTTTTGTTTACTACTTTTGCACTAGTGCAGGACAGGAGCTGGCACGGGACTGGTGCTCAGTGAGCATTTTAGAAAGGAATGAGCGCCTCTCAGCGTGAAAGGCACCCTTGTTCTTTCGTGACTTTGCGAGGAAAATGGTGTTTCTGCTGATCTAACACGGAGCGCAGTGGGAGTGGGTGGTGGGGCGTACAGAGCTGAGGGCAGTCGTGGGCTCCCTGTCCTTCTCCCAGGAGTTCCCGTCTTCTGTCAGTGATGGACTGGCTGGAGCTTGTGAGTGTAACTTCCTGGTGCTCCTCACCCTCCTGCTTGCTTGACCGTGCCTTTCGCCCACCTCTGCTCTCCTCTGTGTGGGCCGCTCTGGGGTGCAGAGCAGCACTGGCGAGGTGGCTTTCAAGAGTGGGGTGAGGGGGCTCCTCTTGTAAAGGCAGTAGTAGGTTAAAGGAAGTCATCTGAGTTTGGTTTAGGACCCCTGATTTCTGTTCCCCAGGGGCTCCCGCTCTGGATGCAGCAGCAGTTGTTCAGCCCAGCCAGAGGGTCTACCCTTTCTCCCCTGCTCCTCTCGTCCACCCCACCCATCCTCACTTAGTGTTGGCTCTGTTGTGCAGCATCTGCACTCTGCACTCTGCTCTAAGCCATCGATTGCCCTCTTGTTTGATGGTGACGGGAGGGTTCCCTGGTGCCATGAGTCCCCTCACACCCTGGTTCATCCACACAGCAGTCAGTGACCTTTTAAGGTGAGATTCAATACTTTCCAAAGTCATCAGTGGCTGCATGCCACCCAGTGGTCAGCTGTGGGCTTGCTGGTGTCCTTCCAGGCCCATCACCTTGTGGCTCCTGTTCCTCTTGGGCCTTGTCTCCTCCCTTCTTTCCTGGGAGCACCCCAGGGCATCGCTCTCACTTCCCTCAGCCCTACTTTCCAGCCTGTGCTCAGATGCCACCGCCTTGCCAGATGTTCCTTGCTGTGCCATAACCAGCAACAGCCTTGTCCACCCAGTTCCTGCTCCAGTTCTCGCCATCTGGCCTGTCAGGTGGCCTTGCCTGCATCTGTCCCTCACATCCCTGCTCAAATACAAGCCCCAGGAAGGCAGGCTTTCGTCTTCAAGCCCACAGCATCCTCACGGCCTTGCCCAGTGAGTGCCACATAGTGGGCACCTGCCACTGGATGGTGCCTGGTGACATTTGCTCTCCTTGCTTGGGGCGTTCATGGGCCTCTCTCTGGTTTTGTTTGTTTGGTTATTTTTTTTAAAGCAAGAGAGGGACAGTGAGAGAGAGAGAGAGAGAGAGAATCAATTTTATTTAGTTTTTCATGTGGTTTTTGTTGCACTGGTACTTTGTTGTGTATGTGGTTCTGGGGTTGAACCCGAATCCTCGCACATGCCAGGCAAATGTCATAACTGCTGAGCCCCCGCCGCAGCCCTGGCTTTGTTTCTTAAAGACAGGAAGTAATTATTGCTAACACGCGGTGTTTCCTCATCCGCCAGCGCATACTCCTTAAGCCAGGGGCAGGTTTGCAGTGCAGGGTCCTGGTTTGCGCTTTTCATCCCATGGTTTCCCTGCCTGTCCTCCCAGACCACCTCCCTGCCTCCCTGCAGGGCTTGGCCTGTGGGGTGCCCTCTTGCTTTCTTTCTCTGTGTCATTTTCTCACTGGAGAGTTTCTATGCTCAACATCAGTGGGGAGGTTAGCGAAAGAGAAAAGGAAAGACAACGAAACCAGCAAACTGAAATTGCCACTGTTCGCTCCTGTCTTGTCTCTTTTGCTGTGTGTTTTCCTTTCCACCTCTGTGTTACCTCTTCACTGCTCTCTCTCTTTTTTTTTTTTAACAAAATATATTTGTTTACATATATATATATATATATATATTACTAAAGAATTGAACCCAGTGCCTCATACTTGCTAGGCAAGTGCTCTGCCACTGAGCTACAGCCCCAGCCCTGTAGACGCCTGGGAGGAGTGGCTCTCCCTGGTTGGTTCATCTGCAGCTGGGCTCCCAGTGTCAGGGGGTAGTGCAGGAACCTCAGATAAACACAGGGTTCCTCCCAGTGTTTGTACCATAGCCATTATCCTTTTTTTGGGTGACTTTTTCACAGCTAAATGTGGTAATTGAACCTCATTAATATCACTCAGCTTGAATAACCAAACCGAACCTGACTGGGTAGAAGTATTTTAATATGTAGGGTATATGTTTAGTTTAATAGGAAACCTTCAAGTTTCTTTCTGATGACATTTTCTGTTGAGTGATGGCTTTCAGTGTGTACGCTTTTTTCTTTTTTGAAGAAAGGGACAGTGGGGGGGAGAGAATTAGTTTTATTTAGTTTTTCATGTGGCCTCTGTTGCTCTGACACCCGTTGTATACATTGTGCTGGGGTTCAAACCCGTATACTTGCACATGCCAGGCAAGCGCTGTAACCGTTGAGCCACCACTCCAGCCCTCAGTGTGCACTTTTAACAGAAAATGTTAAAAAAAAAAAATGTAAGTCTAGGGACTGAAGAGGGGGCCTGGTGGAAGAGCACTTGGCTGGCATGTGCAAAGTCCTGGGTTTGATCCCCAGCATTGCGTACACAAATAAATATAGGTAAACCAAAAACCAGATGAAAAAAATTAACTCTCTCTTTTAAAAAATGTAAGCTTATAATATTTTTATTTTTGGTACTGGAGATTTAACCTAGGGTGCTTTACTGCTGAGCCATATCCGCAGCCCTTTTTATTTTGAGACAGAGTCTTGCTGTGTTGCTTACAGCCTTGCTGAGTTGCTGAGGCTGGCCTTGAACTTACCATCCTCCTGCCAGCCTCGTGAATAACTGGGATTATAGGCATGTGCCACTGCACCCAGCTCTTTTACATTTGAAAAGAACAATCTTAAAAGTAAATCCTTTTCATGTTTGTAGGGATAAGAGAAGAAAAGTGGGAAGAGTGTAAGAATCACTGGGAACTTAGGGTTCTTTGCATTTTGTATCTGTAGCTTAGCTCCTGTTCTTTTGCTGAGTATTTGAGTTCCAGTTCACTCTGTGAACTGTGGGCCGCTTCTAGGCTATGGCAGTGAATCACTTGTTCTTGTGTTCTGGTGACCTGTGACATACATTGCGCATTCTCAGGAAATGCCAGTGGAGCCACCAGCTGTCAGTGTTAGTCTTTCCTACTCTGTGCTCTTCAGCAGTTATCAGTATTGCTGCTTCACTAGTTGATGTGGGTGCCTTGTGTCATGGGGTATCAGGAGAGATATGTTTTTGCTTTAGGTAACAGAAAACCAGACTCAAAGGCCTTTATACAAATAGATTTTTATTTTTTTATGAAGAAATTTATTTGTTGAACAATCAAACATGCTTCTAACAAAACATTATAATATATATATGTATAAATTCTGAAAACTAGATTTACCCCCTAGTGCCCCCCCATTACCCACCCTTATCCCTCCCTCCCTCCTTCCCAATACATCTCTACGAATGCCTTAGGTTGTATGTCACTACACTTTTTCAGGATTTAAAACATGAGCGTTGACCACCTTTCAAAATGGCCAGGGTCTCACTTCAGCCTCCACAGATGAGTGAAGATATTTGACCCTTGATTCTCTGGGTTATGCTAATTTTACTCAGCATAATTTCTTCCATAGCCATTCATTTACCTTCAAAGGCTGCAATATCATTGTTTCTAATTGCTGAATAGAATTCCATGATACACAAGTACCACAGTTTTCAGATCCATTCATCCAGTGAGGGGCATCTGGGTTATTTCCATAATCCAAAATCTGTGTTAAGCATAGATTTTGCTTTGCTGTGTTGCTGTAATGTGCTGATTCTAAATCCCCTGGAAAAATATCCAGGAGAGGAA
>PVKS010026362.1:0-28743 GCA_004027875.1 Aplodontia rufa | reverse complement strand
TATGTATATATATGTGTGTGTATATATATATGTACTTATATGTACTCATACATATATGTATATATATGTATGCATTTCAGTTATAATTAAAAGTGACTTTGACATTTTATTCATTCCTGTTTTGTTGGGTGATTAAAGATATGATCACTGATATTTCCTGCTCTTATTTTATCGTACTGCTTTAGATATAATGGATAGTAACTGTTATATTTGCTATAAACTTGAAGAATTTTTTTTGTATTCTGTTATTCAGCATAATTATTTTCAAGTTTTTTGTAGTCAAGCCACAATAGTGTTTTCTTTTTATAGTTTCTTTGTACTCTTTTTAAACTTAGAATATCATTTCTCATTTGGAAGTTTTGATAGATTTTATTTTCTTTTATCTTTTTTGTTTTATTTTTCCTTCTCTCTCTTTTTTCTCTCTAATATATTTTCTTCCTCAGGCAACTTTTTACCCCTTTATATAATTGTCTTGTTGGGATGGAAGGGAGGGAGTGGATCAAGGTTAATATTTCAGCAGAGACTGAGTAGCATACATATTATATATATTCGCTCGATTTTCTAGATTGTTAGGAAACCCAGAAGTCATGTTGGAATATTTTGCCCAACCTGCACTCGTACCCATCCACATCCGTTGGTGATTTTCGTCTCCTCTATTTCTCTTACTACGGTAATATCTCGCCTGTTTTTGATGCCTGCTTTGCTTGCTCATGTATTCACATCACTACCATATGCAGTTATGTTATCCCTTGACTTAAAACTCTTCTCTCCCTTTCTGTTTTCATTCTGGGTGAAACCTGAACTCCTTAGCCTGGTGTGTGAAACACTACTGATTAGGGCCTAACCTGTGTCTCTGTTTAGAATTTTCTTTCAGCACTGGGGACCCTAACTTCTCGTCCCATTCAATGGTATGCAGTTCCTGTAACACAACATACATTTGTATACCTTGATACCCTTTTAAATTCTTTCCCTCATGCTACTTCTACTTATGTATGTGAAGTTATATACATATATAATTTAAAAATACATTTTAAAGTATTTCACATATAATAAATATTTAAAAACTTTTAATATACATATTTATATATACAAATATATTTTCTTCTTACACCACTTCTATAACTTGACCAACCTTTGCTTGTCCTTTAAGACTCAACTCAGGTGTCACCTCCTCTGATAAGTTTTCTCTGACCATTTAGTTCTCTTTCCCTTAGTCTGAATAAGATGCCTTTTGTATGCATTTTCATAATATCCCATGATGACCTTTGTATAACAGAATTTGATATTTTTACTTTTTGTTTATTGTCTAATTTTCCCCATTATAGTATGTACTGCTTGACTTTGCTCTTATAAATTATCTTTTGTATTTACATTTCCAATGGCTGGGATAATATCTGGCCCATGATACATATTATATGTTTTGTTGAATGAATACATGTTATATCAGTTATGTTTTATTGTTTTCTTCTTCATGAAGTTTTTATATTTCATAAATCTAATTGTTAATTTTTTTCCTATAAAACCACTGGTTCAAAAGATATAAGCCTGAAGGGTTGAAGCTTACCACTAGTTTATTTTTGATTCTTTGAGATAATGATGGATTCCCCTTCTTCCTAGTCAGTAAGATGTTTTTTTTTTTATTAGAATTTAAATTAACTACTGACACAGCTCTTTTAGTCCTTGAAACTTGCACAAAGTGTACATTTGTTTAGGGCTTTTACTTTCTGGAGTTCACTCATAAGTGGTTACTGGGTAACCAGGGCTAGATGCTACATGTAATATGCACCAAGTGAAGTTGCTTTTTTTAATTATTATTAAACTAAATGTTCTCCCATTTTATTGCCACGGGAGATACATCTGTATGTAAGGTGGCAGCTGATGTGCATACTTTGACACTTCCTGTTCTAAAAAGTAACCCTGTGCCTTTCAAGATGATTGAATTGTCTCTTTTGGCCTTCCAAATGTAATGTTTTTCTTTTATCTTCTTTTTTTTTTCTGGATTGAGATAGGAAATGATATTATTTGGTTTTAGAGTGTCTAATGATAATCTAGTTAGGAAAGAATAATTATCATTGATTTTCATGAGCTATATAATTTAAATGTTACCTAGAGGGGATGGACATTAGAAGGTTGAGACTGAGATCATTATTGGCATGATTTTGTTTAGAACCTTTAATGGTCAAAGAGGAATGATTAATAGCATTTTAATTAAATTTGTCAATAAAACTAATTTGGAGCTAATACAATACCTATAAACATTGAAGTAGCAATATAGAAAAATTCTCAAATTGTTTAACTGGGCTTAATACTCAAAAGAGAAGTAGTGCAATAGTTTGCCAACTTGATAATCTAGGATATTGCTTAACAATGTGTGTTATCGAGAATGTAGCAGTGATATGTCCATTTCTAAAAAATCAAACCTAGTTATCTAATTAAAACATATTATGCACAGAAAAACTTTTGTTTTAATATGGGAATATGATTTTTATTTTGAGTTAGTAGTAACTTCCACCCATTTATCAGTTACTGAGTGCTCATGTGCTTATTATAAAAATAAGATACAATCTTATCAGGGACCTTAAGAAATGGGATCATAACTTACATGTTTTGATTTTTGTACTTTCTTGCATGGATATTCAGAGTGGGCTAAAGTTTAATTTCTCTAGAGAGTATTGTCATTAAGAATAAGAATAAAGGAGGACAAAGGGATTAGGGAATGAATATGGTTGCTAAGGTGGTAAGTTCAGTAGTTCCACACATTTTAAGCTTGAAATACCTCTGAGACATATATATGTGGGTATGTAGTAGTAAGTAGCTGAATATAAGCTCACAGTTTAAGAATGAGGTTTATATCAGAGTAACATTTGCTAATCACCACTATATAGGTATTGTTTAAAATTGAGACTGGTTAAGATCACTAAGGAAGAGAGTACATACAAATGGTCCTGAAGAGAACTACCAGAATATCAGTGTTTTAAGTGCCTTGTAATGGGCAGCAGTGGAGAAGGGAGATGAATTAGAAACCATAAATATTCTGGGGAGGAATCTTGAATGAAAAAGGAACGCAGGAAGATAGTGGTATCAAAGATGCTAAGAGAAAATTTTCATAAAGAGATGGTGGACACTGTCAAATGTGGCTGGGAACTTTAGTCAGAACTCCACAGTTCTGTTAGGCACCTGGGAGCAACTAGAGGCATAGCCACATCTTTGGAATGACACAGGTGTGAGTCTGAGTCTTGGAGAGAAGTTAAGGAATAAATGAAAAATGAGGCTAAGGAGACATAGGTAGTATAGTCTATTCTTGGTACAGCTTAATTTTGAGAGCATGGAACAAAAGAGTTTCATGGTTGAAGCAAGTGTTTTATTTTTTTCCTTAAGATTGGAAAGATGAGTGTATTTACAGGTTAATGAAGAAATGAGGACTGTGGGAATGAAAGGGAATAATTGAGGAGTCAAGATTTTAGAAGTTATTGGAGGAAACAGAGTACCTTCTAACATAGATTTTTATTTCGTACTCAGAAGAATCCAGTGAGGATAGTAGATGCTCATTTATTATTGTTATATTTTAAAGGTTGTCAAAGGAGCTTTAGGAAGTTCTTATTAGGAAAGTCTAATTTTTTCTAGTAAAAAATTCTGCACTTTCCTCTCCTTAAAAAGATGAATGATAGGTGCAGTGGAATACACCTGTAGCCCCAACTACTCGGGAGCTTGAGGCAGGAGGATGGCTTGAGCCTTGGAATCCAAGACCAGCCTGGCAACATAGCAAGACCTGTCTTGAAAGAAAGAAAAGAAAAAGGAAATGGAGATGAAAGAACTATTTCATAAGACTTTGCTGTTTTTCAAAATTGATACCAGAAACTCTTCAATTAGAAAAAGTAAACCTGCTTAGATTAAAAAAAACTAAAATTCCAGAATGCCTGAGAAAATTTTTATGAATTATTTTCTGCTTTCTCTCAATCTTGTATCATTAGATATGTCATCTAGTATGTCTACATCTCCCAGTGTGACTTCATTGTGTTTCTCATGCTTATACGTCACTGCATTATTCAGTTTACTGATTTTTCTTATTGAAGCTATATAAAGTTCTTTCAGATATATTCTCATGAATATAGAATTTTATGGTAAATAAGTATTTTTGCTATTCTGTCGATGGCACCCATGGGATAAAATATATAAAATTGAATTAGGCTAGCAAGAGTGTATATTAAAGATTGTTCTTTTTACTTATCTCACTTATAAGACTAGAGTGGAAAAAGTTAGAGCCCATGTGCTATATGTGATAATTTTGATTTTGAGTTTTTTTTCCCTCTTGAAAACAGTGCCTCTCTCCATAGTATCTTTGTCTTTTTCCTTAATTTCTCCACTTTTATTTTTTAAAGAAAGAGGGACAGTGAGAAGAGAGAGAGAAAGAGAGAATCAGTTATGTTTAGTTTTTCATGTGGCCTTCATTGCTCCAGTACTTCATTGTGTATGTGGTGCTGGGGTTTGAATCTGTATTCTGGCACATGCCAGGAAAGCTCTGTAACCACTGAACCACCTCTCCAGCCCCTTAATTTCTCAACTTTGAGAGATGGCATGGGGGACAGCATATTACAGATCACTTTAATAGTTGCTCTTATTTAATGTTTTGCCCTTAAAGAGCCATCTAATTTTAAAAATGTGTTTGCAGCATTCTTCTAATTTTATCAACTTCTTTCAGCCCAACAATGAATTAGAAATCAAATAAGATATGATAACAAAGAGAAGTATTACTTAAATTCATAGACTCTTTCACATGGATTAACTTGTATTGCATCCTGAATTTGCAAATGTTTATTCTGACCTTTCTTTTAAAATCATTTAAAACAACAAAGGCATCTTCCTTCATTTGATATTACTACAGTCTACTTTCATAAGATTCTTTTTCCTAATGCAATTCATTTGCTTAATATAGACATTTCTATTTATTCCATTTAAGAATATGCTGTCACAAATTTTGTATCAGACATGCAACCTCAGAAAGAAAGCTTTCCCTAGTAACCACAGTAGTACCGTGAAGTGTTTTCTTTTTAAATTAGTTCTCATTTTGAAGTCAGAAGCGTGTGTGGGCATTCATTGTGGTAAATATGAAAATAAGTGCGAATGGCTTAGTAGATTGGGGCTTCCACCAATTGAGGGCTGACATGAAAGCCTTGTTAATGTGGGGTGCCTGCTTGAGTTGTTGGCTGGCTCTTTCTCATCACTTGTTTCCAGTCTCTAACAATGCCCTGAACTATTTATTTCCTTTTCTACATGCAGCAAAACAAGCTTTTAGTTTCCTGATTATTATGAAGGTTTTCCAGGTACCAAGTCAGATGTTAATAAATTAGAATATGTTATCTTCCATTATTTTGAATTGTTTTCCATGCCTGTATGAAAAATGTTCATTCATTCTTAGTTATACATGCCAAGAGTTGGCATTTTGCTGGAATTAGCCCATTGTGTTAAGAATCCTACAGTAGATAATGATTACGTACAAAGAAACTAGTAGATGTAGTCCCATCACTCAAGAGGTTTATTTTTTCAAAGGGCAAACGATATAGTCACTGTGCATAAACTTTTGGGAGAAGAAGCAGTTTCCATCTCCCTAATATCAGTACCTGCTTAGTCTTTTGTTGTACTCTCTGTGCATATTTTTATATAATTAAAGAGGTTAAACTTTTAGATAGTTAAGTCACTTAATATGTCATAACTGTGTACTGCAGTATTGATTTTTGTGACTAAGCATCTTGTAATATTCAGTCGGGGATATATATATTTATATTTACTTAACCATAACCATTTTGGTGGTTACTTGGGTTCCTGCTCCCTGTTGCCCTCACTCCTGCTCCCCAAATAAAACTGTAAAGAAAAAATTACAGAATGTTAGCAGTTTTTGTCTGACCAGGGAAGTCTGCTGGGGAAAACAAATGTTGTTCTGACTTCATGAAGAAGGAATTGCAGCTTAGATGTTTTCCAGCAGATGGAGATATGAACAAAGGACAGCACCAGATGGCATAAAGCTTTGAAGATACAGGAGCATTCTTTATTCTAAAGGTGTCAGACTGTCTGGGTGAAAAAGTGTTAGTGCACTTAACAAGAGAACCACCCACTTAGAAAAGATGGAATTCAGAAAGCTGAATTTAAACCTTACTAGTATGTCTAGGATAGAACCTTTATAGCCATTTTATCAATATACTATCCTTTACAAATTTTAAAAATCACACACACCTTAAAGTGTTTGTGTCTGTATAAGTGAAATAAATATATGTATATTTAGAAATGACACTAGGATGTTAGACATGATTAACAAAACATGATGAGTTATTAGTTCTAATATGGCCATAACAGATTACCACAAATTTAGTGGATTAAAAAAATGCCCATGTATTGTCTTATAGTTTTATAAGTTGGAAAACTGACCTGGATCTCACCAGGCTAAAATCAAGGTGTCTGAGGGCTGTGTTCCTTATTGGAGGAAGGAATAGTCTGGGGAAGACTATTCTTCTAAGCTTATTTATGTTCTTGGCCAAATTTGGTTCCTTGCAGTTATGGGACTAAGGTTCCTTTTCTTTGCTTCTGGAGGCTGCCCGTATTCCTTCTCCTTCAGCCCATATTCCATGATCTCCTAAAGGCATCTGTGGTACTTGCTTGGGGATCCCATTTCAGAACCTTCCCACACTTTAGCTACTTTTGCTATATCATTCTGCCTCCAACTCAGCAAAAGTAATCTCTTCATTTTAAGACCTTGACCCTTAATTATTCCTGCAAAGCCTTTTCTTCATGTAGCCTAATGCATTCTTAGGTTCCAGGTTGTAAAGTATATTTTCAGGGACCTTCAGGGGGAGGGGGGATGTAAAGATGTGGAGTAAAACAGCTTTTTGCATCACTTTCTATCAGTTTTACAAGTAATTCTCACTGCTTATTTATATAGAATATGAAATTTTCCTAGGTTTTTGTAATTAGACTAAAGTAAACCAGTTTGTTAGCTTACCATGTCATAAAAATGAAAAAAGGGCTTTAATATGCCTTTTTGCAGAAATATAAATGTTACAGCTTTGTTTTTTAATGATATAGAAAGAAGATAGAAAAATCTTCCCTGTCTTTTCAGCTGCCTACTTAGCCAAGGCAAAAACTTAGTAAGTGACTTTGTAATGAAGTTGTACATGGTGGCTGCAGCTTATGGCAATACTTCTTGTGAGAGCCATTTGTTAGTACTTGCTTACATACCTTGTAGCATTCTAATAATTTATTTTTTTGAAAATATAATGAGGGAACTCCTAACAGGTACCAGCCATACATATTTATTTCTGCCTTTGTAAGAATTTATATAAAAAAAGAGAATTTTAACCAAAGTCATTACAATGAATCATAATGACTTGTCATATTGTGATCCTTTGGGAGCACATAGCATCGTGGAAATGACAAATCCTCAAATGTCACAGTGGTCTTGCAGCTTCTCTCCAACTAGACATTTTTAATTTCTCTTAGCCTTGTGACTCTAAAATTTGTTAGGAATTTCTGTGGTTGTTGATGATGGCAGTTTTCCCAGAAAGCAAAATTCGTAGTTTCCCATGCTGTTCAAGCAGTTATATTATCTATAGTCATTAAATTTCTTCTTCTTCACTCATTGGGTTTCTTTAAAGCATTGATTGCTCTCTCATTAAATAATAAGGAAAATTTGTGGTTTTACAACATGTTAGTCATAAAGCACTAGCAAACTACAAAATGATAATGCTGTTATGAGGAAATACCTTTCTTAAAAAGCCTGAGAAAGTACTGTGTCTGTTACTGTGATAAATTTGTAATAACCAAGTAACTTATTAAGTGCCTACAATTGAACTTTCTGTGGAGAAGGGAATGCTGCGTACCTGTCCTGTTCTATATAGTAGCCAACAGCTACATAGAACTATCCAATGATTGAAATATGGCTTACACAACTAAAGAATTGAATTTTAAATTTTATTTAATCTTAATTAAAATTAAAATATAAATAATCAGGTATAGCCAATGGTTATTGAGTTGGACATTGCTGTTCCATATCATATTTGAAATACATTTTGATAATCCATTTTTTTTTTAATATAAAAAATTTGGGGTCCAGAGCTCTAAATCTGAAGTGGCCATGGAGAAGTCATCTCTTGAAGTTGTTATAAGATGTGGATCAAGGGTAGTTTCCAAAGCTTGTATGGGTTTTTCCTTGTTGCACCTGAGCTGTGCACTTATTCAGGGCTGTAGCAAAGACTCCATTGAGGAGAATCTTTTAAGCTTCCCAACTGGTAAGCTGAATCTTTCTGATTGGACTGCTGCCACATGTGGCCTGTGGCATTCCTGTACATGGAAATGTTGAGTTAGCCTGAGAACTCCCTTAGCATTCCAGAACCAATTAACCTGCATTCATTCAATAAAAACAGCATTCCATAAATTAGGTTGAGATAAAACTGACTACCAAGACTCAGCTAAGGCATAATGCCTTCTCAGTTGTTTCTAATTACTGTTCAGAACATAGTGCTAGGAAAGATAATACAAGTTGAATTAAAAAAAAAAGCCTCCATTTAAAAGTGCTACCTTGGCTCTTGATTTATTGCATGCATACAGTCTAATGGACACTAAGAACAGTTATCAAATATGTATAGCAGAGTATTTCCTCAGAGTTTATTGAGGTAAGTTCCTAATCATCCAGGGTGAAAATCGCCTCCCAAGTGCTTTATCTCACCGTTTTCAAAGTAGCAACATCAGTAGTTTCATGATCATCTTTGTTCTTTTTTTTTTCTTAGAATATAAACTCCAAGAGAGCAAGGCATTATGCTTATGTTTTCTCATTACTTATAAAATGGCTAGAACAGTAGGACTTTAGTAAACACTTAACTGGATGGATGAATGAAATGAATGAATGAACGAACAAACAAAAATAATAGAAAGCACTTCTAGGCTTTAAAAGTTCACCATTTATTCAGTGTAAGCTGCTAAGTGTTCAGACTAAATATGATGTTCATTTGGACAAAAGAATTGATGGATTTTTTGACATTTCCAAGGACAAGTTGGTTTTTTTGTTTTTTGTTTTTTAAAGAGAGAAGGAAGATGGAGAGAGAAAGACTCAATTTTATGTAGTTTTTCACATGGAGCTTTCATTGTTCCAAATCCTCATTGTGTACATGGTGCTGGGATTTGAACTAGCGTACTTGCGCCTGCCAGGCAAGTGCCATAAACTCTGAGCTACCACTCCAACCTCTCCCACGACACGTTTACAAAGAAATGCTTTATAGATACTCAGTGCTGGTTTTTGTCTTTAATTTTGTGACTTGGGACTCTATTTCATAGAATCAGGAATAATCATATAAGACAGAGTAATTTCTATTCATCTGTGACCTCAGAAGAAAAATAGAACCCCCCAATAATTACTCAAGTGGTGAAGACTTTATTTAAAAAAAAAAAGTATAACTATTACATATTTTACTATTTTCATCTGTGAAACAAAATCCTTAATCCTTATGAGGCTTCGTATGAGGCTTGCATGTGGGACTAAAGGAGTATATGAGAAAAGTACATAATGTGATTTCCTGATTGTGACTTAGTAATAATCCTCATTGAAAGCTGCTATCATCCTTTCTACCCTCCCAACCAACGGCGAAAAACAAACAAACAAAACCCCCACAAACTCTTAAGACATTGTGTCCCTGGTTCTCTCCTATTTTGGGGGAGCAGACATGAAGGGATAGTACTAGAATATTGTAAACCTGATAGCTATTCTCAGAAGCATTGTTCACTCTGTAAATTGTTCCTGGTAGATCGAGAAGGTGTTGTCAGTTTGTTTAATGTGTTAATTCTTCTGGATGTTAACACTTTAGTTCTCTGACCCCTCACTTTTTCATTACCACACTCTCAGGCATCTTTTCTATATGTAGCCATTTGACTATATTGGGCCCAAACCCACAACAGAACTGCTTTTATTAAAGGATCTGTTTATTTCCAGTATGTACACTAAGAATATAGAGTAAAGAAATATAAAGAATTTACTCATGAAAATACATATTTGTTGGTAGACTTAAAAATGTGTATGGTGAAAATACCTGTGTATGGCTGTAGTTTGAATTTGAACTATAGAAGTTCGTGTATTTTACTTTAAAAATCAGTTTTATAAAGGTTCACTTTAAATACAGAGAAGTCCATCCATTTTAAGGGTCCCATTCAATGACTTTTGATAAAAGTAAGGTGCACATATTTTTTGATAGAAACATGAGGTACACCAGTTCATTGGATTATTGTGGTTATAAATTGGAATAAATTGAAAAATATGGACCACATGGGGAAAGATGAGACGAACCTAAAGTAAAATAGCATTTGTACCATTTATAGTTCTTACCTGATATAAAAACCTATATAGTCATAATTTTTTTGGATATGTGAGCCTCTTGGAATCACAGTTTCTCCCAGTTATACAGAAATACAGATTATTATATTGCATACTGTCTGGTAGTTTTCTGGGGAGATTTTAAAAAAACAAAATTTAGTAAAATTCATGCTTGTGAAAAAATAAATTACATTCAATTTAAAGTAGAATTTTGTTGATCATGTTCTCATTTGGAATAACTGCAGGGAAAATCATCTGGACTATCACAAGCTAGGTACCATTTACTATGCTTAGCTATAAAAAGAAACTCATTTCCATTTCACTGGTGACAGTTGTTGAGTGAATTTTCCTGTGAAGTCTTTCACAGCAGGAAATGATATATTGTGGCTTAGGTTCCTTGATATCCTGCCTGCCCACCCAACAAATCCACACTGCAGGGGTTTTGCATTCTCAATGTCTGAATATCCTGGTTTATGTGGACAGAATTTTTTTTAATGTCCAAAATGGTTAAAACTGATTGCCAAAATGGATTGTATGGGTGACATACAGAGACTTTTATTTCCTCTTGAAATTGTTTTTCCATTTGTGCCATAACCATACCTGGCTGTATTTGAAGAGGTTGTATTGCAACTTGGTATGTTTTTAAAGAATGATATAGGAGATTACCACATCTTTTGAAAGGTGTATTAGCTTAGTTTTTAATGGTCCAAATAAATGTTTCTTTGATGCAGAGATTGGTTTTGATTACTTGCTTCTTTCTTCACTGTTTGTTTTATACCAGTTTAAAAAATATGATAAACTGTAGCCTAATAGTAAGGAATAGTGTTAACCTTTTTTAGATTCAAGAGTACAGGGAAAATGCTTGAAAAAGAAAGGAAATGTGTTTTATATGTTACTGTTTTTATAAACCTCAGAATCTAATCTGTTGGTGGGAAAGGAGGGCAGAGAGAATTTTTTTTTTTGAGAGAGGGACAGTGAGAAAGAATCAATTTTTAAATTGTTTTTCATGTGGTTTTCATTGCTTCAAACTAATGAGAATTCAAGATTACCTCCCTAATAATATAAATGGCAAAATATAGCTAATTTGAAATACTTGATTCCCAAGTAAATTCGTGTGAAGACAAACATATTTGCAGTACACTTGAGGTACTCCCCTTAAGGGCCCAGTGGCAGTTTATATCTGCTCACAAGTGGCAGAGAATGATCTTTGGTAAATAGGAGTCAGGGTAAAGATAGTTGACTGTTCTGTGTTTTTACCTAGTCCTTCAGAGAATCACTTGATTGTCTCATGTCATTGTGTCCTCATTGTACAATAGTGTAGTCTAGTGGAAACTTGAGAACAACCAGTATGAGACAAATGTTTAATTTCAAATTGCCGAAGTGAAATTAATTTTAATACCATATCTTGTTGAAGTCATATCCAAAATGTCATTTTAATATGTAAATGATATATAGTGGTGCCGAGAATTGAACCCCAGGCCTCACATGTGCAAGGCAGAGCCCTCAGGCCTCAATATAACAAGTTATTAATGAAATACTTTACGTTCCTTTTTTTATATTAAGTCATATGTTATACTTATTGAACAAATCAATTAAGAGTAAGGTACCTTTCTAGTGCTCTGTGGTCACATTTGGCTAGTGGATACTACTACAATAGTGCAGATCTATAAAATTGAATTCCACTTAAATCTTTAGTGTATGAGTTTGTATTTTTGTACTTGGGAAACTTCTGACAGGGGTGAGTGTAAACTATAATGATAGCCTCACAAAATCTTTCAGCTCTCAGGTTATGCAAGGACATCTAAATCCTTCTTTAAGATAAAGTATTTTACATGATATAGTACTAAGAAAGCAGATAAATTGTATATTTCTGGAATTCATGGGAAGAAATGGTGAATATTAGGAATAGAGTAAAACAACCAAAATGTGTTTTAAGTGTAATAAATTTAGGCCTGGATGATGATGATGATGAGGAGGAGGAGAAACAGGAGGAGAATTATACTTTTTTTTTTTTTTTTTTTAAGAAAGAAGGAACAGTGAGAGAGAGGCAGACGGAAGCAATTTTTATTTAGTTTTTAATGTGACTTTTATTCCTCAGATACTTAGTTGTGTACATGGTGCTGGGGTTTGAACTGGAGTCCTCACGTATGCCAGGCAAGTGCTGTAATCGATGAGCCCACAGCTCCAGCCCAGGACAATTATACTTTGACTTACACATCTTAATTTGATCTTCACAACAAACATTTGATGGCAATACATTTGTAATCCGTTTTATAATCCCTACTTGCCAGTTATTAAACTGAAAGAGATGAGATTTTTATGAGTCATACAGATGAGTGTGTGCAAACCCATGACTGTTAGTGACAGGCTGTTAAAAACAGTCCTTTGTTACTGCATGTTCATTTATGCCACCATGATTGCCTTGGACAAATTGGGCTTGGAGAAGTTATTCAAATGAAGATTTGCAGCTAATTCCTCAACTGTTGCAATGATTCCACTACTTTTGTTTACTCCCTCAAGTTTTCATCAGTAGTCTGAAAAGGAGAAAATGATTGGAGATGTAATCACCCTTGAAAAGCTGACTTTTGCCCTCTCATTCTGTCAGTTGTGCCTTGTGGCATTTATGTCACAGTAGTGGAGCTTGTGAATACCACTCTTGGAGCTGAGGTGTGATGATCCATCTTCTGTTAACGATCAGTGCCTCAGCATGAAAAGATTATTCTTTTTCTTAACCAGCTAATATTGCCACGAGCCCCACAAATCCACTTTTGTATAATTTCTGCTTTTTGTTTTCGACTCTCAGTTTCAACACTCAAAAACAATTCCCTGTTGAGTGCTTCAGTGCTCATATTGATATTTGTGGTACATTGAACAGGACTTAAATTTCTGCTGTTTCTATAAAGCCCCAGACAGAGTAGGTCTGCCTTTCACTTAGGATTCATAGACGTGTGCCAGTGTATCTGTTTCATATTTATCTTTTTATATATCCATAGTATTTTTATTCTGTAAATTAGACATCTGTGTGATAATATTGTGGGAAAACACTGGTTCAGTGTGAATGTGACTAATTATGCCTTTTGTCTTGATCACTCAACCCATTTTCCCTCAATACTGGGTTGTTATAATCACAACAAAAATATATTTTTGTTAATGTGTTTACCTAAATATGTGTTCTGGATATTTTCAGAGTCTTTCTCCTTTCAGCTTTAAATTATTAAAGCTCTGTTAGCTCCATAATATTCTGTTTACTGTGTTTTTAAGTTGTATTGGAAAGCTATCTGTGCTTACCTCTGTTAAAAAGCAAGACAATAAGGAACAACTTTCTCAGGTGTGACTTAGTTTTAATTAAGTTGCATATAAGTTTATTGAACAAATGCTATAGTAAAACAGTGATTTATATCATTATAAATTGGGTAATTTATGACTATCACCTCAAAACACTCAAAAAAATAGGAACAAATATTGAATTACTTCTAAGCAAAGGGTTTGTTATTAACCATTGTAAACTTCAGTTTTCTTAGAAAATACTATTATGCATACTTTTAGTATTTACAACTTGATATAGCTCCAATTTTTCATTAAAACAGATTTAGCACTAAGTTATTACAAAAGAAAGTAGGATTGCAGTTTATTTTTTATTTTAATGGTTTTTGTTTATAGACCTCCATCTCACAGCCTACATTATTTCCTACCTAATCTGTTACTTTCTCCACCTTTGCCTTTCTTGTCTTTTTGTCTAAACTAATCCCTTCATCTATAAACTGTGATTTAGAAATTTCCCTGGCTTTGCTTGCCTTTTTCTGCCCATCCATCTGCTAAATGCTAGCCCTCCAGATCCTGAGAAAAATAAAACTTTTTATTATTCCAAAATGCTACCTCCTTATCACATGTTTCCTTTAAAACCCAAGTCTCATAAACTCAAGTCACATACTTTTATGAACACGGCCAGAATTTCAGAGTGTTTTAAGGTATATAGAATTGTTAAGTTACAAATGCTAAAATACTAAAACACTGGACATTTGACCTTTGTGTGATCATCATAACCTACTTTGAAGTCTTGAAACTTAACGTAATTTTCTGACTGCAATCTCTAATTCACCCACTTTACTCCCCAGTCCCTCAGTCCCTTGATAATCATCTTCTGTCCTAGCCTTCTGATCCAGTCTCCCAGATCACCTCTCCCTTCTGCCTTATTAGCAGGCTCCTCTATTCAACCTAGACCTGCTGTCAGTCATTTCAGCAGCATTCTAGAAACAGTCTAGAATGTTTCTAAAGGTAGCTCTCTATTCATTGTCATTTTATTGCTCAAAACCCTTTAATGCTGCATGCTGCTTATGTTTTCCTCCCACCCTTCATTTAAAGGAGACTTCTTTGTGAATTTCAGAACAATTGTTGTGAGCATCATTGTGGCAGTGAGCACATTGTACTCTGTGGATCCTTTACTGATTGGAGCTTTCCTTGATCAGAAAGGTGCTATATTAGTGTATGCTGAGGGGTGGAGGGGCTCTCCAGGGACTCTTGACCCTTTTATTGTTGTTGTAATTAGAATACCTTACATCCAGATCAGGACAAGTAGGACCATGTGTGTGTGGGGGTGGAGGAAGTCTGTTAAAGAGAGTCTGACAGTCTAATGTTATTAAAACTAAAAGCTCATTCTGGGTTTTGTAGTTGGTTCTATTTGGGCAGTGAAGGTCCTTATTTTGCAGGTACAGTTCAGTAAGTGTCATATTTTAGTAAAAGTACACCATTTCCTTTTACAACCCAGTGTCTTCAGCTAGTATTCTAATGTAATTGAATAGTTACTGGACCACATCGTTATTGTTTCACTACTTTTCTATAACTCGAGAAAACTAACATTTCACCTTAGTGTGTTTTACTGATGCTCTCGCAAATAAGTTATACATAGGAGTTGCGAGTAAATCTCTGCAATTTCTAATCTCTTATGACCCATATTTGTGAATGAATGACTTGGTGCATTGATTAATTAATCTTTTTCCTTTTATACATGTTTCAAATTGGTGGCTAACCTGAGAATTAAAGAGATCCAATCCTGATTTTTCAAATTGGTATGCTGTGTTTAAAAAATGACATTTGTGATATATCTCATTTTATTCTTTCATGAACAATTAGGAGTAGTAAAGCTTTTATGCCTATTGAAATCCCTATGTTTAAAAAAAAACCCAAAAACTACACATTGGCAACAATAAGTGGTCCTCAAACTAAAGTTGCAGTTACTTTAAATGGACAGAAAACAGTATTTTCTGTTGGGTTGGTATGTCTGTATCTAGTCAGAAATTGTTTTTTGTTGTTCATATAGGTTTGAACCCCAGTACCAAATACACAACGAAGTGTCAGAGCAATGAAGGCCAAGTGGAAAACTAAATAAAATTAATTCTCTTTCTCACTGTCCTTCTCTCTTAAAAAAAAAAAAAAAAATATATATATATATATATATATATATATATACACACACATCACACACATATATATACTATTTTGTTTATCTAATATAATCACTAAGAAATATTCACAAAATTGATGTTTTTTAAAAATCATGTAATAGGAATATACTTTGATAATTCATTAACATAGCATATGTGTTCATTTGGAATCAGTGTGATATAAAGCTGATAGCTCTGAAGGTAGCAGAGAGGAGCCTTGCTTTTCTTATGTACCTGTTACAAACTTGTTTTAGAAACATCCGTTGGTACTTTGAAATGAAAGCTAAAGATTCAGTTTGATGAGCTAACCTGAATTGTTCTTAATGATTTTTAATTCTTTATAGCAACATTATTCCTTTTTCTTCTATTCTGATGTTTTTGGCTTCTCTGTCAATAGTTATTATTATGAGGAAAAATAATCCTCCTGGAAACATTCTGATGACTTACAAAATATTTGTTATTTTAATTTATATTGAAGCTTGCTTTCTTTCTTTCTTAAGAGAGAAGGAGAGATTGAGAAAAAGAAAGAATTAATTTTATTTATCTGGCCTTTGTTTCCTGGACACATATTGTGTATGTTGTGCTGGGGGTTTGAACAGTGGTCCTCACACATGTCAGGCAAGTGCTGTAATTGCTGAGCCACCACTCCATTTCCTATATTGAAGTTTTAAATCTAGCTAAATTGATTTTATCTTGTGGAAAGTGAAATAGTATCTCAAGACCACCCAGTTACTCACCTCTTACACCTTTGCCTCTTGTATAGAATTGTATCCAATCTTTTCCAGAAAATGTATCTGTTGCCACTATTTTACTTGAGGTCCTCAAAATGTTTCTTGCCTGGATATAATATTGTTAAAAATATTTTTTCAAGTAATTTTCCTTGCTCATTCCTTTCCATACTGTTTTCTTTCTTAAGTGTAAGCTTATTATGTCAACTCATACCTCAAATATTTTCATGGTTTCTTATTGCCTATATATATAGAGAGAGAATGGACCACAAGACTTCTCATGACCTTCATTTGTTGTATCTGACAACCTTCCCTCAAACCCCTCAGCTACATCTTTCCATTAATACTTGAAATATGTATTAAATGGCTATGTTTATTAATTATCAACTCCTCTAATGAAGATATAAATAAGCCCCTCTGATCATAGAAAAGTAGAAGAGACATCCCATTTCTAATTCTGATGCGTAAAGTCTTTGTTTTTATCTTTATCCCCATCGAGGGCTGGTGGCTGCCTTTCAATTAAGAATATTTTTAGAAACTTGTCTATGTACAGTTTTTTTTTATATTCTGTGTATAGTTATTTATACCATTCTCTTTCTTTTTACCCTTTTTCTTGCAGTTTAATCATTCTGTATGTTTTATCATAGTGTTGAACAACAAATATTTTGTACTGTCATGCAGGCAAATGCGTATCTTCATTAATCTCTTCTCTTTGTACTTAGTATACCATATTAATCTGGGTCAAGAACAACTTCCTTGTGGCTACATTTGCCCAATATCTATGAGTATGAGTATGATTATTTTACCATAATGGAGAATTTTTGTGATTGTTCATCTGTTTGGTCTGAATGACTCTGTTAGATCATTGTAAATACCGCCTTCAGTTTATGGACAAAAAAGCTGAGGCTTTACAGGGGTCAATGACATGGCCTAGTAACTCTCATATGGGTGATGGGTCCTCTACAGGATCATGCAGCCTCCCTTATATCCCATTATTTCTGTACTTTCTGGTCAAGACTAATTGCTCTGTGTACTAGAATATGCTTTACCATTCTTAAACAGCACTTTAAATAAATTATTTCTTTTGCTTTCCCCAGTACTTGTATTGGGCAAGTTTGCTTTTTTTTTTTTTTTTTTTTTTCCTTTTTTAAAACCCCATGAGCTATATCCCCAACCCTTTTGAAAAGCTTTGAGATAGGGTCTCACTAAATTGTCCAGGCTGATCTTGAATTTGCAGTCCTCTTACCTTAGCCTCCTGAGTAACTGGGATTATAGGAATGTGCTGCCATACCCAGCATACCTGATATTATTAACACTGTTTTACAAATAAGGGTCATGCAGATACAGATGATCAAATGACTTGCCCTAGTTTGTTACAAAAACAAGAACAGGTCTTCAAACTCTTAGCCTACTGCTCCTTCCATTGTCCATGCTCTTTGCTGTATTGCAGAATACATTGGAAAATGAAGTTCATTTTTTATTCCTGAAATTCCACTGAAATGATTTTCTGGTTATGCTCTGCATTAAAGTGTAAAACATTAAAGTTAAATGACAGCTCCTAGTTTAACTTAGAATGAGTTTTGTATCTTAGTGCTACTTTAATTAATGGAATAAATCAAATCAAATGATACATTAGTTGACAGAAATTTGTTACTCGGAGAAATAATACAAGAGACAGGAGATGTGTTTCAGGATATGAGACTGAAAGAATAATTTTTTTTTTTTTTGTTCAACCAGCATAGATTCATAGTTGGAACGGATTTCTGTAACAAAAGACAGATTGACAAGGGAAAAATAAACAGTTTATTAACATGTATATTTCATATATACATGGGAGACATCCAGGGAATGAATTGTTTTTAGAGAGGTGGCTTTGAATTCCAGCTATAATAGGATCTTCAACAAAAGACAGTAAATATTTAGAGAAATGGCAAGACAAAGGGAAAGAACTTTGAATCTCAGAGGGCAGTGGACATGTAAGAAGGCAGATAAGGCCTAGTTAGTAAAGTCTATGTGTAGGTTCCTCTGGGACCATCTCCAGGTGACAAGAGTCTAAAATTGTCTACAGTGGTTAACTTTTATGGTCCCTGGTAGAAGTGGGGCAGGACAATTTTTTGTCTAATTCTGTGTTCTATTTTTAGGAAAATAGGGGAGAGATCTTTCCTAAATCTGCTTTTTCTTAAATTATCTTCAGTTCAGCTATCCTTTATATTTTGGGGTGGCGTATTCTGGTTTTCCTCAGTATCATTCCACTCATTCTGCGATCATTAATTCTCAGGCCCTTCTTAGCCCGTGGGTGGAAGACAATGGGAAAGGAAATCTGTGCTTGTTTCTAATAGTCCTCTAGTCCATTGCTGCAGCATCCCAACTCACTACTGTAGTTTTCCTTCATAATCCATACACCCATCCCTTTTTTAAAAAGAGAGAGTGAGAGAAAGAATCAATTTTATATATTTTTTCATTTGGCCTTTTTTTCTCTCACACTTAGTTGTGTATGTGGAGCTGGGTTCAAACTTGGGTCCTCACTCATACCTGGCAAGTGCTCCAACTGCTGAGCCACTGTTCCAGTCCCCATACCCATTGTTCAATCAGTAAAATGGTTTGTGGAAAACAGAAACCTTTATGCAGAGTATCATGAGTGTGCAGGTGGTTCAGCAGGAAGAATCTGAGCAGGTAGAGATTGGCATTCTTCATAATAATAATGACACTTGACTCCAGGGTTTCACTTTAGTTGTAGAGTCTGTAAAAACTGTGATTTGATTATGGTTTTGTGTGTAATCTAGGAGCTGTTATTTGCATTGTCACTTCTGAATACACCTGACTCTGTGTTTATAGAGTTGGGCATGAGTAGTGTATTATGTCAAGGAGATGAAAAATTACAAAGGTTAGGGATGGCTTTAGGTAGTATATCTCAAGTTTTATTTCCTAGTTTGTGAACAATAAGTACATTGGTTTATACATTTAGTATAGGGAAGAGGATGGTGTGACATAGAGAGGAAACAAGAGTCAAAAGGTTTAGTTCACTGCTGACTTATTTTCTAATCTTAACAAATTTCTGACTCCTGTGAGCCTCTATTTCCTCATTTATTAAATGTGAATAAAAATATTCTCTCAGGATGATTGTAGCATTTAGTTAGAGAATTTAGGTGAAGAGTCCTTGCACATGAAGTTATTAAAATATTTTAATAAACAATAACTAATATTTGTCAGGCCCTGCAACAACAACAACAAAAAAATAATTTTAATGCAGATCTCCTGTCAGTCCTGAAAGCAGGCCTGTCATCTCCATTCAACAGATAGGAAATTGGATAGACTATTTAAGTAACTAGCTCAGGGCCTGCTGTGAAGTGGCAAGTCTTGATTTAAGTTCCATTTTTGTTTTTGCTGTTTTGCCATGCTGTGAGAATGGTAAGTAGTAGAGGTTTGAACTTTTAACACCAAATTGAGTTATGCTTCTAAAAAATGGAAGTAGTGCTGTAGACTGGGAATCAGGAGATCCAGATTATATTATTTTTGTATTATTTTTAGATAAGTTACTTAAATGTGTTTTACTAAATGCATTTAAAGCACTTGGCTATATTTCTGCTATGGAATATATGCAAAATTCTTTATCAAGTCTTTGATCTTTATAAGGTAAAAATTTTTCCTTTGAAGTGGTCAAAAGTATTTTAAAAGTCCTATCTGAATATTTTGTTCTTTTGTTTCTTTTAGTCATTCCTACACTGGTCAAGATTACAGTATACAGGGAAATGTTGGGAAAATTTCTTTAGATCAGATTGATTTGGTAAGCATTGCATCCTTTAAAACTTATTTATGCCTTTGTTAATGGAGTAAACACAGATATTTCTGAACCAAAGATTTTTAGGTGGGAAGATGGGAAAGAATGTTATTTCATTGCTTGCTGTAAAATTTTAAAGAAAATCTCATGTCTATGTGTATGCTTTTTATTTTTAATCATTGGAAAGCCAAACTTTATGAAAAAATTGTTCAGGGTTTAATAAATATTTTGAATCAAAATTGAAACAGTTATTCCAAAATGGAGTTCTTTTAAGTAATGATAGCTAAGTAGCATTTATGTATTTATATTTAAATACTTTAAACATTAGAAAAGGAAAAATGGGAAATATTAAGTGAATAACTAACTGGAGTAAAGGATTCATATTGGTGTAGTAATAAACTGAGCTCCTCTTCCCAGCATGGTGCTTTCCTGGCATTTGATCTATGCCCTTGTTAGAGTCCTCATTATGTAATTTTTAAAATGAATTTGACTTAGAAGAATTGTGAATATAATAACAGCTTGATCTTTTTAAAAATTGAATTAAAAGGGTCATGATGTTTTATTTATCTTCCTGTTTTCTCAAATACTGAATAAATATCTGTTACATATATTTGAAAAGTAGTTATCAGATGCTGGGGGGACCTTGCATGTTCATACTAAGGATGTGAATATTCATTGATCTTATTTTTTATTAGAACTGTGCTAAAGGAAAAAAATGATAAAAAATAAATAGTATGAAGGAATAAAAATGGTCATGTGAAAATGGTCATGTGAAAATGTGCCGAAAGGTTTATCTTCAAGGGGAAGATATAGTCCTGAATGAACTAGGTTGGTGATAAAAAAAAAAAAAATTTTTTTAGAAATTCTTTTCAAAGGATGGAGAAAAGTGGGATGGTCACTAGAGGGAGCATTTAAGTCAAAGAAAGTGAGCCTTGCTCTTTGTAACCACAAAGGAACTTGCCCAGGAATATGAGAGGGAGAGAGAATTAAAGTCTTAGCGGGAGGATATTTGAAGAAGTCAAAATGCAATTGAGAGTATAAGTGAAAAGTTGAATTAAAAATGGGCAGTGATATTTTATTTTGACACTAAAGGAAAGATCTGCAGGGTTTTTTTTTTTTTGTTAACTATTGATTTCTTTAACACATTTATTTGAATTTTCCTTTTGACAACCATTTAATTTTGTGTTCTACTTATATTTATCTTATAAATTCATCTGTTACTCAGTAGTAGTACGTTTGAACATTTATCTCAAGGAACTGATATCTTATGTTCACACAAAAACCTCTACAAGAATATTCATTACAAGTTTATTTAAAATACAAAACTGAAAATGCCCTAACTATTCATTGAATGAATGGCTAAATAAATTGTGGTACATCAGTATCATGGAATACCACAAAATATAAGCTTTAGACTCAACATCTTAGACGAATCTTAAGGATATTATGCTGAGTAAAAAGGCCATTCTCAAACATGTACTGTGTGATTCTGTTTGTGTACTACTCCTGAAATAACACAATTAAAGATATGGAGAACAGATTAGTCGTTGCCATGGCTTAAGGAACCTAGAAAATAAGTAGGGTAATTATAAAAGGGACACATGAAAGATTCTGATGGAGATGGAAAGTTGGTGGTGGGGGGTATGAACCCACAAATGTATGAACCCACAAATGTGGATAAAACTACGTAAAATGAAATAGCCATACAACTGAGGAAATCTGAAGACTAGTGAATTATGTCAGTATTACTATGCTAGTTGTAATAATGGACCTCAGTTTATAAGATTTCATCATTGAGGGAAACTGGGTGTATGATCTCTTTGTGTTATTTTTACATAGCTGCATGCAAATCTTCCGTTGTCTTCATAGAAAAAATTTAAATTTTCAAAAAGAAATAGGTGAAATTAATTTATAAAATATAATTAATTTTGCTTAATATATTTAAAATATTTAGTTTTTATTTTTCTGGTCCTAGGGATTTAATCAAGGACCACTCTCACTGAGCTATATCCCTAGCCCTTTTTTTTTTTTTAATTAATTTTTCTTTTTTTTTTTGTTTTTTTTTTAACAACCTTACAAGATTTTAACAAAATAATATAAAATGTGTATATATTCTGGATATTGCAATTATCCCCAGGAGTTCCCTAGCCCTTTTTAATTTTTATTTTGAGACAAAGTCTCACTAAGTTGCTGAGGCTGGCCTCAAACTTGTGATCCTGTTTCTTCAGCTTTCTCAGTTGTTGAGATTATAGGTGTGAGCCACTGTGCCTGGCTCAAAATATTATTTTAACATGTAATAAATTTTTTAAAAATTATTGAAAAAGTTCATCTATCACAGTAATACAATAATTCTTCTTTATGATTTTTTATTTTATTCCAGTTAGAAGTACAATCACAACAAATACTATGGGGGACCTGGTATATTTTCCACATAACAAAAAACTGTCTTTTATTGTAGCTTTCTACCAAATCCTTCCCACCCTGTATGCGTCAGTTACATAAGGCCTTGCGGGAAAATCACCATCTTCGTCATGGAGGCCGAATGCAGTATGGCCTCTTTCTGAAGGGCATTGGTTTAACATTGGAGCAGGCTTTGCAGTTTTGGAAACAAGAATTTATCAGAGGAAAGATGGATCCAGATAAGGTAATTTTGAAAAAATTAGAATGGTAATTGAAATTTCAATTTGGTTTGAAAAACTAAAATGTCTGTTTTTACTATGCTCCCTGGTATATATTTGAAAATTCTGGATGTTAAATTTGTATGCAATTTAGTTTAGATTCAAAAAGAACTCACATATTAATCTAATGTGTACTAAATAGAAGACCAAGAAAATTTTTATCTTCTTTGTAGGCTTGTCCTTAATTACTCATCTTAAAGGCCCTTTCTCTAAATGTAGTCACAATTGGGTTAAGGCTTGAACATAAGAATCTTAAGATAACACAATCCAGTACATAAGCTGTCGTTATATACTTCACTAAAAGGTTCAGATCTTTTAAGATAACGTTATAAGAAGCTTCTACAATTTTTACATATTTGTTTTAAAAACTGGCTTCATAATTATCTATAGTATCTTAAGTGATTTCAGGAGGTTTCCTTTTAATATAGTTTTGGATATTCTTGTGTTTGTTATATTTCTCTTATTTTGAAAGTAGTATTTTGATTATAGAAAATATGAAAAAATACAGAAAATTTATCTTTCATCTCCCCATTCAGAAATGATTATTGTCCACATTTTATCCTCTTTAGTTAATGTGTTCCCCCACTTTAAAAATTGACATTGTTTTATCATAATTTCATCATGTTGTTGAGTAATCTTTGAAAACATCATTTTAATTAGTTGCATAATATTTTATGTTTGGGGTGGTGATATAGCTCAGTGGTAGAGCACTTGCCCAGCTTGTGTGGTATCCTGGGTTGGCTCCCCATGACTGTAAGCCCTGATATATATACATAATTTGATTAATCATTACCCTGTTGTTGGACATTTGGTTGTATCTAATTTGACTTGTCATAATGTTTTTGTAGCCAATATCTGGAGGACATAAAATATTGATTATATAGTTCTGATTATCTATATTATATTATATCTATATTATATCATGTTATATATTATATCTATATTATATAATAAAATACATAGATTTATAGGTTTGATATGTTGTGATGACTTAAGAATATATTTTAAATTAACCTTTGTCAAGTTATATGAATCTTGATCTACTATTAATATAATTATATATCATCAAAATATTTTTGTGTTTGTAATTGGGAATTTGATATATGAAGCAGGTAAGTGCATTAGGATTCTCCAGAGAAATAGAACTCTGTATGTGTGTTTGTGTACATGCATGTGTATGTGTATACCTAGATTTATCATAAGGAATTGGCTTACATGCTCTTGGGACTTGGCTTCATGAGTTGGGAAGCTGGAGACCCAGAAGATCCTATGGTGTAGTTCTAGTCTGAATCCAAAGGCCTGGAAACCAGGAGAGCCAATGATGCAGGTCCATTTCAAATGCCAATGGACTTAGCATCCTGGAAGAGTCCATGCTTAATTTAGGTCTGAAGGCAAGGGGAAATAAGTCTACAGTTCAAGGCAAGGAGGAGGAAATTTCTTCTTATGGGAGAGTCAGGCCTTTTGATCTACTTGGGTCTATATTCAGCTGATTGGATGAGACCCACCCTTGTTAGGAAGTATAATCAGCTTTACTCTAACCAACAATTAAATGTTAATCTCATCCAGAAACACCCTTACTGATAATATGCAGACCAAATGTCTTACACCTCACTTCCTGTTTTGGTTGACCGAAATTAACCATCTCAGTGGGCAAGTATTTGTGAGCTGGGGAGAAAGTTAGGCCGTGGTTTTGAAGTGAAAAGAGAAGTTGAGCTAGCATTTTAACTTGGTTTGTCTTGTAAACGAAGAAGAAAGAGAGGACGTAAAATTGGCCATGCCAAAAACTGTGGACACTTAGGTGAATAATGTCAGGTCTATGACTTTCAGATGACTGTTCACTCATCTGCCTTCTTTTATGTACATCTGGGACCCCTGTGTGTCAGTGTTATCAGTATATAGTTTTTTTTTTAACTGGTTTATTTTTAAAGAATTGGAGGAGATTTTATTTTGCAATGTAAATTTTAAAAATATAGTAAAAGAAAATTTTTAGCTTCCTAAATAATATATAATAATCTATTTTTATTAGCTTATTATAACAAATATATTATTTTGACTAAAGGATTATAAATTACACTTTAATTTACTGTGACTGGTATTCTCTTGTTATATAGTCTATAAGTAAATGGTCATGTTTTCCTCCATTTTATATTCTGTTAAATATTTTTGAAATAAAATATAAATTCAGCCATCATAAATTACAGTATTCTCTTCAATTTAATACTTATACTTATTCATTAAGTGATACAAACAATTAAAAATACTCTTAAGCAGCATAGAAAATTGTTAGCTTAAAATCTTGGTTTATTTTGTGGTGCTGAGGATTGAACCTGGGGACACTATGCCACTGAACTACAATCCCAGCCCCTTTTATATTTTATTTTGAGACAGGGTCTCTATAAATTGCCCAGGCTGGCCTTGAACTTGTGATCTTCTTGCCTCAGCCTCCCAAGTGGCTGGAATTACAGGTCTGCACCACTACATTTGGCCTTTAAATACTGTTGTAGATTAGGGTGGTTATTGAGGACATATGTTAGACATTTTTTATAGTACCCCAGTTAAAAGGTAAAGAGGAAAGTATTGTGGTAATGTGAAGTAAGAAAGTTTTGGAGGATTGTACTAGAGGTTAATCAGAAGTTGAAGGAAGTAAATTACATGGATTAGTAGAGAGATACCTAAGAACAACAGTATACAGTAAATAAGGAATAAGGGGAAAATAGCTAAAATATCGTTCCCTCTTTGATTTTTTGTTTTTCTAATTTTTTATTCCTTTGCTGTGGCTTTTTTGTTAGCTGGTTTGGGGATCATTGTGGTTTTGGTTATTGTCATTTGAAAAATCTCTGCTTTCAGACTTTTCCTTTGATTTGCTTTCTCTGTATATTTGAATACTGTTTTATTTGAATGTGTATTTTACCAGAGGAGAAGAGATTTTAGTACCAAAATACCAATGATTACCAAGAAAATGTTTTGTTGGTATAGGTGATCTTGTAACAACCGATTGCTTTATGGTATACTTTGCTTAAAGAATATTCATTTTATAATGCAGTTTTTTTTTTTCCTTAAGAGAGAGGGACAGTGAGAGAGAAATAATCAATTTTATTTAGTTTTTCATGTGGCTTTCATTGCTTCGAAGCTTCATTGTGTATGTGGTGCTGGGGTTAGAACTTGCATACTTAAGCATGCCAGGCAAGTGCCATAACCACAGAGCCACTGTTCTAGCCCCATAAGGCAATGTTTTTATTCTGAGATTTAATTTTGTTACATATGAATATTTGTTAAATATTAAAATTTTAAAAATCAAGCCCTTTTAGTTCATGCTTGTCAGTGTGGAGTGGAGGCACCTGAAAATTGCACTTGGTTGAATGGTTAGTTTTATAAGAGGTATTTGAAGTTTTGAATGTCTTATTCCTTAAAAAATTTCTTAGATTCCAGAAATAAATACACCTATGCTTTATGCAAATAAAATGTATTTAATTAATCATAATAGAGTTTTATGCACAATATAAATTATAATTTATATTGCTAGTCTACCTCAGAAAAAGCTCACCCTGTGTATAATACATTAATCAAACCTTTATTTAAAGCATGAAAAAACATGCCATGAAAATTTTCTTTCACTTGGAACTTGAATTTTAAATCACCTTAGCCAATAGAATTGAATTGGACTGGATAATTCTTCCAATAAATTCAAAAGAATGGGTTCTTTCAATCAGATTGCTTACAGTGTTGTTATTTTGAATTGCTCTACCCTGGCTCTTTTGGATATTAAGTACAACATACATCATGTACATTTTATACAGCTGACATTCCTATCCCTGATAGCATATTTAAGGTTTACAACATGTTATTATAATTGGGTCAAGGAACATTTGACACTGTTTAAAAGCTTATCTTTTGTCCTAGAATACAGCTTGCATCATGACTTAGAACAGACTTATGTTGTTAAAAATGATTAGTAAATCATTAAATATTGAGCTCATGAGGTTTGAGTATATGAAATATGTTTTTTGCTAGAACTTTTTTTCTTTAAAGATGAGTGAATACAACATCAAATCATCTTGAAATTTGTTAGAAATGCAAATTCTCTGAATCAAGCTCTGGGGGCAGGGCCCACAATTTGTGGTTTAAATATTTTCCACATGAATTTATGTGCACTAAGGACTGATAACCACTACTTAAAATATTGCCTTATTGAAATCTAAATTGGTTATTGGCTTATCCAAAGAATAAGCACTGAAATTCTTTACCTCTTGTCCTTCTGTCTGCTTCTATTGGTGATTTGAGGAAAATATGTTGCCATTTGTCAGTAACCCACACATATTTGAACTTGTGCTATATGCCATGTCCTTGGAAATATTAAATGAGTATGTACAGCAGAGGTTTTCAGCTGATGCACTGCTAATGAATTTCCAATATATTCCAGCATTGATCCAATGAATCCTTAGAGTAGCTGGGCTGGGCTTTGATTACTCAAAGCCATTTGCCTTCAACTATAAGCAGCTTCTTTATACCCTTGAGAACTCTGCAAATATCTTTTTTGTGTGTATATTCAGGGACACGGAAAAGGTTGTAAAGAACTGATAGTAGAGTATAGACTTGGAGTGCAGCTAAGTTCTGATTTGGTTCTATCACATATAAGCTATATGACTTCAGGCAACCTACCTGACATGTATCCTCATCTGTATAGAGTGAACAATAATATTTACAGATATAGGTATGTCTACCTATCTGTTTTCTATGCTTACAGATTATAAGAAGGAAACAAGAAGGGCTTAGTATAGATCTGACATATTAATTAGTAGCTATTCTGATTGTAGGTATTCATGGGGAAAGAGAAGTTAGGTTAGCATGGCATGATCACAAGTAGAAATAAACTGGGCTGGCTTATTAAGAGGTTCCACATAACCTAGAATGGAGAAGACTGACGCAAAAATGGGAATTAGAGACTAAATTTCAACAGAGTTCATTGTAAGATATATTCAAGGGATGTGGGGTAGGGGTGTGGTTTTCAGGCTGTCTTCTTGAGAGGTCTTTGAGTTCACAACAGAGGCTGCAGGAACTGATAGGAAGTTGAGATTGAGTTGTATGGTTTCTGGCCTCCCTTTAGCAAGTATAATTGTGTCATCTACTTTTATATGTTGGATTTCTATGTGAGATTTCACTTAAAAGTGAATTTTGCTACTTAAAAATTTTTACAAACTATTGTCCTCATTTATTTGTAGTGCAGAATTTTAGGAAAGTAGGAGATAAGTAGGGAGAATAAATAGAAAATGTTAGTGTCAGAATATGGTTACTTCAACTGAACTTTATCTTTTAGTCAGGAAAAAAACCCATCAGTGAACTAGGAGATGACTATATTTTCAGAAGATTAATGTGGAACTAGTATTCAGAATCGAAATGGGAAGACACTAGGAATGGGATAAGTAGTTGACCAGCTCAGGTCTTTTTTTTTTTTTTTAAGTCTATGAATATGGAATATTTATTTGGGTTTTTAATTTGTACAGTTTTCAAAGTTTCCTTGCATATATTTCACCGGATTTACTCTTAAATGTTTGATTTTTTTTTTGAGCAACTTTACAAGATTTTAACAAAATAATATAAAATGTGTATATATTCTGGATATTGCATTTATCCCCAGGAGTGCCCCCCCCAATTACCCTCCCTTATCCCTCCCTTCCCCTTCCCACTATAACTCTAAAAAAAGTATTAGATTGTAAAGCATTACATCTTATCTGGATTTAACTCATGCTACTAGACCAACTTTCTCATTGTC
>PVKS010026361.1:0-28757 GCA_004027875.1 Aplodontia rufa | reverse complement strand
TCATCCCTAGTTTTTTGAGGATTCTCCACACTGCTTTCCAGAGGGGCTGTACCAGTCTGCAGCTCCACCAACAGTGTGTTAGTGTGCCTATCTCTCCACAGCCCCTCCAGCATCTATTGTTGTTTATTTTCTTCATCTTTGCCATTCTGACTGGTGTAAGGTGATATCTTAATGTGGTTTTCATTTGCATTTCTCTAATTACTAAAGATTTAGAGCACTTTCGTCAGATTATTAATCAGAGTCGGAGCAGGAGGGGAATCTAACGTAACCCTTCCGTTTTGCAGATGAGATGCCTCCTTAAGTGACATTTAGTCAGTTACTCAAAATGAAGCAGAAAAGCCCCATGCAAGAGACACTCTTGCTGCATTTAGTGCTCTTTTTTTGTGTCTGACAAAGACTGGAGTCGAGACTTTTCCTTTGTGTATGTCTGGGCTTTGCCACTCATCACTCCTGTAACCTTGAGCAAGTGGTGTTCTCAGCTGCTGTAAGCCCTAGTTCCGGTAGGTGTGGATAGCAAATAATAACAGTACCTGTCTCACCAGTTGTGGGAAGGAATAACAGTTCACCAGGGAAGCACACTTGTTTCAGTGCCTGGCCCGCTGTAGAAGCTCATTATATATGTGGAACTAATTTTTTAAAATACATTGATGAGTGCATTTTTATACCAAAAAAAAAAAAAAAGGAAGAAAAGAAAAGGGAGAAATTCATAACTCCAAAAGCAAGTTTTTTTCCAATCAGTCATTTTCTTAAATGCAGGAAGTAATTCATACTTTGTGTAAGATTGAAACAGATATGGTAGGGGTTGATTTTGAGAGGAACTGGAAAGGGGCAGGAGACAAGCTCCCTGCAGACATTCCTTTAATTTGGACTGGTTTTTGACATCCTGGGTGTGATTACTCAGTACACATTCATCAGCTGTCAGCTTCTGATTTGTGCTTTTTACTGTTTGTTATACTTTATTAAAAAGTTTTATGGGGCTGGAGTGGTGGCTCAGCGGTTACAGCACTTGCCTAGCAAGCGGGAAGTCACGTGCTCAAACCACAGCACCAGGTATACAATGAAGTGTCTGAACAACAAAAGCCACATGAAAAACTAAATAAAAGTGATTCTCCTTCTCTCTCTTTCTCTCTCTCTCTCTCTCTTACTGTCCCTCTCTTTAAAAAAAAAAGTTTTAGAATGTAGATGTATTTAAAGTGAAAGGTAGATTTCCCTGTTGTATTTACCTCCGTAAAGCAGAGTAAGTTGTTGTACTTTGGTTTGATTTCTTTTGCATTTTTTGAAAAAAACGTGTCTTCATGTAGGACCTATATGAAGATGTAACTTATTTTTACATTAATTTTTTTAAAGAGATAAAGACAGTGAGAGACAGAGAGAATCAATTTTTATTGAGTTTTTCACATGGCTTTCGTTGCTCTGACACTTGGTTGTGTACATGGTGCTGGGGTTTGAACCTGTGTACTTGCACATGCCAGACAAGCGCCATAACTGCCGAGCCACTGCTCCAGCCCCAATACTAAATTTTTAACTCCAGGTAGGATCATTAATTTTCTTAAAACTTGGTTTTGATCTGCTCAATCTTGAATCTTACATTAGTACATACTTTGGGTACTTCTATTTAACATAGTCATATTTTTCATAATTTAACCGCTCCTCTCTTGATGAATATTTACTTTGCTTCCAGATTTTATTATTGAGAAGAGAGAGTGTATCAGTGTTTTTTTTTTTTTTTTCTTAATTTTCTGTGCTGGGATTTTAATCTAGAGCCTCATGAATGCTAGGAAATACTTTGCTATTGAGTTAAAATTCTCCCACCCCTGAAATGATGACTTTTGTATCTCTCTTGCCATTTCCATAGTTAAAAAGCTAAAAATAGAACTAATAGGTGAAAATACATGCATTTTGCACTAAGGCTGCCAAAATACTTTTGAAAAAGACTATCATACTTCATATCCCTGTGATGATCCTTCTTTCTCATAAAAGCCAAGTGAAACAATATTTAACCTTGTAATTATCTGTACTATGGTTAGCAAGAATGTTTACAGCAGTAAATTCCTTGAGATGCATGCACTAATTGGAATATTACTCCACTGATTAGGACAGATAATTCTATTATCCACATATAAAAAAAACCTATATGAGATATGTAATCTCTCATGTAAGAAATATTACTACTCGGTTATATGATTGGCTCATTTATATTTATAGTACTTTGTAAGAAAACAAATCACAATATATCCTAAATTTTTTCAGTTGGCATCATAAAATATTTATTGGAATTATTAGAAGATGATTTGAACTTGATATGCCTGATGAAATTTTATTATTACTCTTCAAGAGCCTACTGTGTGCCTGACATGCTTCAAAACACTTTGTAACACATGGTTATGACATTATATTAATATAAATGAGGGACTGGAGTGGTGGCTTGGCGGTTATGGCTCTTGCCTGGCATGCGAAAGTACCTGAGTTCAAACCCCAGCACCACGTACACATCTAAGTGTCAGAGCAACGAAAGCCATGTGAAAAACTCAATAAAAATTGATTCTCTCCCTCTCTCTCTCTTTCGTTATCTTTCTCTTTAAAAAATATATATATATAATATAAATGAGATGCATTGTTCTGAGTGTCTTGGACAAATATTTCTATATATTATAATATTGACCATGTTATAGCAATCATTAATTTGTATATCTGAGACTTATAATCTGTTTAATATAAAAATTAGAATTAATTCATCAAAATACAGAAAATTGCTACTCAAGTCCTGGCTATAGTAATGTGATACATAAAGTTTAAAATGAAGTATATTAATCTGTTGGGTTTGTTGTTAAATTCTTATATGGTGGAAATTCTGTATCCAGACTATTCAGTTCCCAGAGTTCTGGTTAATTAAGTTTCTGGTTAACTTTCAATGGCTATCTAGTGCCTTTAAACAGCAGTCCAACTCAAAATAGCTAACATATTCCTCTGGCATTGGATAAATATGGCTATCAATTTTTGCGGGATTTTTTTTTCCTGCAGAATTTCCTGTTATTCTAAGGGATTCAATAGGACTTACACACATAAAACTGAAAATTATATTGCTAGAGGGAAACTGCTCTGTGCCTTTGAGAAGGAACTCTCTTGCTAACTTAAGGACTATATGTGTATAGAATAGCTAACATTTTCCTCCCAAGAAATGTCATGTATGCAGTTAAAACACTCTTAAATTGATTAAGGATTTGTTATGTATTTCCAGAAGCACTCAAGAGTATTTTTATGGTTATAAGAGTAGAATGCATCAGAATGCCAGAAACCAGTGAATACGCTAGAGGCCTTCAAAACCGTGCCCAGCATTCCTGACTTTCCCATGTAAACATATGGGACAGCCTGGAAAAACAAAACAAGCCTCCTTCCCCCATGGTAGGTGAGGCCCACGTGATAACACTTCAGCTGACTTGAATATTAATTTGATACTTTTTCTGTTAGAAGTAATTTTTATTACCTAGCAAATGGAATAGAGAGGTAATAAATATGACTGATACTTATTTCTCCAGTAAAGTATTATTTTACATCAGATCTAACCAGTCATCTTTATTCCTTTTTGGAAAGCGTATTATACAACTACCACGGTATTTTGCCTATTAATCAGGAAGCTGAAAAGCATTTTATAAATGTTGAATCAAAACTCTCACTGCTGTGAGGGAATTGAATTTCAAGCAATATACTCCTTTTATGGGGTGAGAAACTGAAGTATGGTGAAATTACAAGGTTTTCCTGAAGCCATGCATTGAGTCATGGCACATGTAGAAATCCACCACTCTGTTTGCCTGATTTAATCTGAAACTTCTTGAACTTAAAGTCGTACATGGCCTGACGCATGCTTCGGAAGTGTTTCCTTATTTACCAATTTGTTCATTCATTTGTACGATTTAAATGAGTCAATGTTTGGTGAAATGCAGTCTTGATTTAGGAATTTTGAATAATATATTAAATCTCTATGTCTTCGATACTTTGTTTAAAGAAATGCATTTCATTTTTTTTTCACTGTCATGAAAAAGAGGTTAAAAAATCAAAACAGTTAGATGGCACAAGGTGTGGGCTATAATAGTGTTTATGGGCAGCACCTGATGCTCCTTTAGGAGCAGGTTCAGCTTGTTCAAGCACTTGAATAAGAACTTGGTTGAAGCCTTAGATAGGCCAGGAAGACCTACAGCGCCCATCTGGAAGGCCCCAAGGACTGGCGTCCCCATCTCTGCTGGTGGGTATCTTTACCTTTGCTTGAATCCAGAGGGAGCAAATTATTCCACCTCAGCCCATTGTCCTGAGTTTCAGTTCTCACATTTAAAATTCCTTTTTCGTGTGTCTTTTTCTTACTGGTTTAACCAGTATTTTCCCCAGGCTCTCTTCACCTTGTGCAATCCTTTCCCCAGGTTTGAAGGGTCATGTTTAAAGTAAATAGTCTTTCTAGGGTCAGACCTCAGCTCTCCTCACCTCCTTATAGTACCTGAAGAGCAGGGCCTGAGAGTAACTTCAATTGAGGAGTCTCTGGCACCTTCCCCAGCACAGCACCCCTCAACAGAGACTCCGGGGAACACAGATGCCCGCTCCACCACCTGCAGACAGCCAGGGCTTAGAGAACCACTCTCTCTGTTTGTTTTCTTATTCTTTTCTTTCAGACTTGGCTTTTGCTTGTGCAGCTCCCCAGCTCTTCCCTTGGAAAGTTCTTTTCCCCAGAGACTCCTTGGGCCCAAGAGCATTTTTGCACCCCCTGATGCCCAACTTGCTGCCCAGGCACATCTAAGTATTAGGCAAACCAAAACTTCTTAGAGTGATTTTTTTTCTTTGCTTTTGCTGAAGAATAATTAAACTTTAAGCAAAGAGGCAAACAAACAAAAACCCTACAGGATTCTCACAGGAGAATTCTTTCTGCTTTGAAAATTCACTGTCATTAATTTTCTTTTCGTCCGTTTGGTTTCTTTCATATTTTTGTCTGGGTATATGTGATAATTTAGCAGAAATTAATGCTTAACTATATTTAAATGATGTCAATTTATAATTGATTTAAAGATAATCATGCACTGTGACCTCATTCGTATCTACTTTTCATTTAATGCATTTCCTAGATAACTATGCTTTCGTGGCTAACTGGATTCTCCCATAATCCCTCTTGGGAAACAAAGATATTTTTAAATTAAAGATGTGGTCTGATTAACTAGATATACTTATGAAAACCATGATTTAGGGAGTGACATGAGTGGCTGCATGTTCTTAATATCTGCCATAGATGTGAGAGCAGAGTTCTGTTTATGCTTTATGCCCTCAGCAAGCAGACCAGAGAGTGGAAGTTCCAGAATGTAGGTTTTTAAAACACTATATGAGGGAGAATTGAAAAAAAAAAAAAAAAAAGAAAGAAAAGAAAGCAAAAGGATATGGAGGTAAGTCTGTTTTCTGACACCAGAAGCTCCAGGTAGTAGACCTACAGGATCCTACGATTAGCCTGCAAATAACCCCACCTGTTTCTCTGTTCTGCCTGATTCCAAGACCAAGAAACAGGGCTGTATGGATTCCATTCAAGGGCATATTCATTCATTTTCCCTACCTCTCTGCTGTTTGCGCTTCCCCTCTCTCCATTTCTGTCTTCTCTCACTCCCTCCCTGTTCAGGTTTGCCCTTAAAGTCAAAACATTTATTAGAGGAGCAAACATAGAGATCAGCCACAGCCCCACATTTATTTGAGATGTTGTAGTTTGAATTCTTACTTCACCTCTTAGATCTTTGGATTTTTAGATGCTACAATGGCAGTTTTTATTTATTTTAAATTTTATTTTTTATGTATTTTTAAAGAGAAGGCGAGAATGAATCAATTTTATTTATTTTTTCCACCTGGCCTTTGTTTCCCTGACAATTAGTTGTGTATGTGGTGCTGGGGTTTGAACCTGGGTCCTTGTGCATACCAGGCAAGAGCTCCAATCACTGAGCCATCACACTCAGCCCAGTTTTTTTTAATTATTATTTTTTAATAAAGGTGACTGTAGTTTGAATGCAGTTTAAGATGTCAGAGAAATGATTTTTAAACTCTAATGCTACAGGGGCATTTTCTGAGAGGAGAGAACAAGGGAATGGTTTGTATATTGTAGTTCTACCAGGAAATTTATTAAGAGGAAAGAACATATTCAAATTTTCCCAGATGCCTCCGTTAAAGAACTAGATTAAGAAAATTCTCTAGTGGCTCAAACTTTAGGAAGATCAAGAGCATCATATTTAACTAAATCCTTAACTGATATTCACTGTGAAAAATTCAAATCAATGACTTTACTCGAGGTACTCAAATTACTACTGTTATGTATTTTATGTTTATTTTGGTATATATTGGAGCTCTCTTCTGCCATAATAAAAATATGAATTTTAATGTGACATGAATTCCTGGGAAGCTGTAGTTATGGAAAAATGGAGAGGAAAAGAAATATTTGTGTTTCATTGTTGTTTTTCTTGTTATTGTCTTCACTTATGGGGATGATACTGAGGTTTATCTGCGAGTTACCCAATTGTTTCTTCAGCTGTATCTAATTTGCTATTTAAATGATTTATTCATTTCTTGTTTTAAAATTTCTGTGCATATCTTAATAACTATATTTATAGTTCTTTACCAAATTTGTGCACCCATGTTTTTTCCACATGTGTTTCCTTCAATTTTCTTTTTATTTCTTGGCTCTTTAATCGTTTCAAGTATATTTAGAGATGAATCTTTTAGATCGTTCTATAATCTGGATTCTTAGTTGCCAAATTCTCCTGTTGCATTTGCTGTCTCCACAGTGCTTTGTTTCTTTGCTTTTTAAAGAGAGAAAGAGGGACAGTGAGAGAAAGAAGATCGATTTTATTTAGTTTTTTGTTTAGCTTTCATTGCTCTGACGTTTCATTGTGTATGGGGTGCTGGGGTTCGAACCTGGGTCCCTGTGCATGTCAGGCAAGCGCCAAAACCACTGTGCCACCACTCCAGCCCCTGCTTTATTTCTGTATGGGGTTTATAAGTTTTGATTGATTCCTTTCTCAGAATCCTTTCTGTGCCGTGCAGTTTTATGTTTTGCTTTCCTTGGAGTCCAGAGATTTCAACCCTCTAGGTCAGTCTTGATGTGATTTTTTTTTTTTTTTGAGGTTTCCATACCATGCAGTAAAAAATTTAGAATTTACATTTGTGTAAGGCTGAGGTTTTGATTTATCTCAAGTTCTTATTTTCTTACATTCTCTTCCCAAACGCTCCAACATACAACCAGCATTCTTGCTGAATCTGAGGGTGGGCTGAGTTTCCTAGCAAGCTTTTAAAAAGAAGCATTTCAGACTTCTGTGAATTTACTCTTGCCCTCGCATCGGTCCACCTCCATAAATGAAGATGATGGCAACAGAAAATGCAAACATAAACACAGCTTTTCCTCTCAACGTTTCCACATGACCCGTTTCTTAGGAATCACACTTGGAATAACCAGTTGTCTTTATTCCTTAATGTTTTCTACTTCTGCTTTTACCAATTCAAAACTTCTTAATATCTCATCCACATCAATGGCTCGCCCCTCTCTCAGGCTTATGTTTTCCCTCCTTTTGCACATACCCAGCTAAAATCCTGTTATGGACCCATCTCAATATCTCAATATTAAACTAGTCACAATTTTGATGTTATATGGTTGATGAACTGAAAAGTGGTAAACACCCAAAACTTAAGTAAGACTTATTCATCTTATAAATACATCTGAGTTCAGAGAATTGTTAAGACTGGTAACTTGACTAGTAACTATAGATGATTCCAGCAGCTCCTGGAAATCACTAATTGTATAAGATTTGTAGGAGAGCAGAGTTAAAACTAATCATATTTGTGCAAGAAATTGCATAGGTCTTAAGTAAAGAATATTAAAATATTTTCATTTACCATATGAAGAGCAGAATATAAGTACAGATTTTTTTTCCATGCTCACTGGTACTCAAAGTTTGTTTTTTTTTTTTTTTTTTTAACTACATCTGTTCATTTAATTCTGGCAATATAGAAAGCAAGTGTTGTTACTTTCCCTTCCTTGTGGATGAAGAGAATGATATTAGAGATATCAAGAAACTTTTCTCAGTGGTAAAGCAGGGATTCACAAGCAGATCTGCCACTGGGAGTCTCTAAATTTATGTTCCTTCCAGAAAAACTCTCTTTTATATTGCTAGGGTTTCAGGAGTTAAACACTAAACTTGGGAGATCTATTCTTAAATTGTTTCAGAGTGTGACACATTTTCCTCAGGAGGGGCATAAAGTCATCAAATGTGTGTTAAACGATATATACAGTCACTTAGACTTCATCATAAAAGGCTCCTAGGTTACAGGGAGGAGAGATTTATGAATGAGAGAAAAAACAAACTGCTTCTGAGAAAGGGCTTGGACATTTCCTCTTCTGCCAGGCCACGAGAGAGTCAGCTGTACCACTACAGTGTATGCAAAGTGCTCAGCAGTATAATTTCAGTGTATTGATGGACGAGGAGCGGCATGAGGGGACAGTTAGTCTTTAGAACATGGCTGAGTGTTTGAAGCCAACAGAAATTGCTCAGGCTTGGGATTCTTTCAGATGTCTCCCTGGGACATTCGGTCATAACTACTTACATTTTCTTGGATTAAGTGGCCAACTATCGACTATTAGCAAGCATAAACAAAACAAAATCTTGGCTGGTCCTGCCTGTCAAAAGTTGAAGTGATCATAATTTATAATTTCAGGAAGATTTATGCCATCAAGTGAATTTATCACGGATAACCTCCATGATTAGCATGAAATTGAGCTTGTTGAATTTCTTTTTTAGCATGAGAAAAAGCAACTTATTATTTTTATAATAAAAATGATAATTATATAAGAATAATTTTGTGGTGCAAGGGATCAAACCCAGGACCTTACAGTTGCAAGGCAAATACTCTACCATTGATTTATACCCCTAGCCCTGATCTCTTAGGTATTGCTATTAAATATTTTGTGTTAAGTGGACCATTCTGTAAAAATCTGTGCTGTACCTTCAACAATAGCTTAGTCTCGTTTAAGGAGCTTGAAGTCAGGTAAGGTCCTCTTTACTATTCATGCAGATCTGTTTCTTGGACACCTCAGCTGTTTTCCTTTTTTTACTGGCACAGAAGAGTCACATGCATGGTCAAAGAATGCTCATCTCCTCCGCTCGGGACAGTTAGCCATAGAATTGGAGCTAGGTGTTTGTGCCGTTGGCTTCACTCTCTGGCATGCTGCCTGGGCAGCTGGGGCCAGCCGGTGGCTGACCCAGCTTCACAGTCCCATTAATGGAACTAGGAGGGCAGTGTAGGTAACTAGGTGCAGAAAAGCTATAAAGTGGTGCCCTTTTGGAACACTGCTCCCAGCTATAATCTCTCCATAATGGAGTGAGAATTTTAATTGTTAGGCTTCCTTTCTATATAGCTGCAGTTTTATATTAAGCAACATGTTTAATAAAGGGGACTTAATTGAAGGTTACGATGATAGCTCAGGAAATCCAAGGAAGAATGGGACAGCCGGGCATCAGAAAGAGCAGAGAAACAGTGAGATTTCAGGGGTGACAGGATCCAAGGTCTTACGTTCTCCACGGCCGTCTTGCCATCCTCATTTTTGCTGCTGCTCTCTGGGGAGGAGCACCCTTCTGTCTCCCTACTGACCAGTTTTATCCGCATGGCTGAGAAGGTCTCCCTACTTTTGTACTCCAGAGGTTTGCTCATTGAAAGACTAGCATTTTCCCAGGCCCCTGTCCCAAACAAGATGAATCATCAGATACAAATAATTTGGTGTAACTGAAGAAACCCAGAGAAACCCACCTAAGGGGTTAAGCTGAATATACATCCATGTAACAAATACATATATTATGTGTATTATTATACCCTTTGTGAGCCGTCAATTTTTAATTTTACAAAACTTGCTTATGAAAATTGACTTGCAGTTTGAAAATCTGAATGCCAAACTATAGATGAACTGTTCTGAATATTTGAATGTAATGTAGGAGTACCCTACCATGGCCCAAGGAACTGCACAGGAGCAAGGATTCTTCAAAATCCCACCTAATTTAAAGGGGTTGTGTCAGAGGTCACTAGTGGGACTAACCACATGTATATATATGCTTAGTCCCTCCCAAGATCTGAACATGAGCTGCAGCAAAAATTTGGGCAGCCTGTGATCTTTTAATCTTTTCCTAAGGATCTACCAGGGTGTTGGAGCTAGGGGTGGTGGTGGGTATAGTCTCGTTGGTTCTTTTTTTCCTGCAGCAAGAGGCAAGGATAGCTTCAACTGTTCTTGCACTTTCCCAGACACTCCTGGGAAGTAGGTCACAGCCTTTGGTTGCAGGACAGTGTGATAGTAGTGACAGGGCTGGTCAATAACATGGACCATGGAACAGGGACTGTGGTAGGAGGAGGAGAGAGATCTTCAGAACTTCCACTTGGGATAGTGGTCCCAGGCAGCAGATGTACCAGACACCTGGTGACCCTTCAAGGGACCTTTTGGCAGAAGTACACTTCTGTTAGGTACTGCAGGGGCTGCAAGTAGGACTGATTAAGGGATTTCTGGCTTATCCTGAGGATGGAGTAAAGCTCTGAATGAGTTTAAGAAAGTGCAGTGAGACCTCTAAACTGTAGAACTATCATGCTGGCCACACTGTGATAAGTGATTCCTGTTAAGTAGGGTTGGAGGGAAGGAAACTGTTAAGCTGCTGTCAACTCCTGACCAGGCCAGGGCCCATGATGGCCTGGATTCCTGCAGTGGCAAGGAGGAGAGGGAAGCATGGAGGGGTTCAAGTGAACTCTGGGAAGTATTGAGAAGACTTGGTGATGTGAAGCACGAGTGGGCAAGTCAATGGCAAAGCCCAAGTGTCTGGCTTCAATGGCTGGGGAAAGACCATGCTACTCATGTGCATAATCCAGCGGTGCTAGTGTCCCATGTGCAGCGTCTGTCCTTTTCCCATGCCAGCTTGGGCATAGTGAGATCTGTCCTCTTCATGTTCATATTTCTTTAGTCAGTGTAAGAGACAATCTAGTTTTTATTAGAAAGTTAGAGGATAAGTTCCATATCACAGAGTCTCCTTCATCTCCTTTGCTGTTCCTACCACCTGGACAAGGATGCCTTATCCCATTCACTTTCTAAGTATTCTTTTAAATATCTACAAATGTGTGTGACATTATATATTTCAATTAAAAGAATCATTGAATTTTTTTAAATTCTAATTTTCTAAGATGCAGTGTTTATAGCTCACTTCAGAGTTAAGGAAAAGGATACAATGAGCAGTCTATATATTGAAAGTAGAGCCGCAGGAGTGGGTGAGCTTGCTCTTACTCCCCTTTAAAATTCACTTTTTTTGGGAGAATGGCCTTGAGATAGAGCTGGGAACTAGATTATTGCCTCATAAAGCAGCATGAAGTTACTGTTATTCCTTAATTTTATACCTTTATTATAAGGTAATACTGTTCTAACTTGATTTGAAGAATGTTCTCATCCTTTTCTCATATATTTGTGAAAACTAAATGTAAAAGGACTTAGCATAACAACCACTGCTAAATTATGATGTAAAATAATACCATGTCTGCAATTAGCCTAGGTAGTTTTACTTGGTTCAATAATATAAAATCACAGGGCTCATAATATTTTAGTGCCTCAGTGAGTTTGGCAAAGAATGAAATTCATGTTACTGTTGAAAGTCAAAGCTAGGTAACAATCTATATTTCAGGGAAATATAAAGCAAACTATTATGTCGTAACGTGGAACGCTGATGCAAATAACTCCCAACCTAAGCATTGCATCGATTCTGCACTCATGGTTAACAAAAAGGGCTAGTTTTTGCTTAATTCTCTTATGCTCCAGTATCTTTCCTGAAGTCTTCATTTTAATTTTGCTTGAGATTACAACAATGTCCTGAGAGTGATCCTTCTGAAAAACCATCTCTTCTTTCTTGATTATCAGTTTCTGTAATTTAAATTTTTATATATCCTTTCTGGAAATATTATATTTAAACCTTGATCACATCTGAGAAATTATCTCAGTGTGATAATTGTATGCATGCTGTGGATGAACTTTGTGCCTTAAGAGTTATGCTTAAGTCCTAACTTCCCTACTTGTGAATGGGACCTTATAGTTAAATTAAGATGACATCATAATGGATTAGGACAGGCCCTAGTGCAATGACTGGTATATTTGAAAGAAGAAGGAAATTTGGACCAGACACATGTGCATACACAGAGGAAGTCCATATGATAAGGTAGAGACTGGAGAGACGCATCTACAGGCCAAGGAATGCCAAAGATGGCCAGCAAGCCCCAGAAGCCAGAAAGAGAAAGGAGGATTCTCTGCCTCACATAGGAGCCAAGATCTGCCAGAAACTTCATTTGGGACTTCTACTTTGCAGAACTGAGACACAACAAATTTCAGTTGCTCAAAGTCACCCAGAGTGTATTCTTTGCTACAGCAGCCCTGGGAAGCTAATACCACGTGCTATGTTTTTAATAAGCAATAGGTTAAAAAGAATGATTTTATTGAACAGGTTTTTGTTTTGTTTTGTTTTTTTGGTCAGATGAGTAGGAAACTAACTGGTAGGGAATTTTCAATATTGGATTTTAGGAAAAGTTAAAATACTCCAATTTAGTAAATGATACTTCTGCAAATATGCTTTTTTAAATTTGTTCAACATAGTCATACATATAGGAGGGAATCCTTGCCAGGTAGTCTTGATCACATGCATAATGACAAAGCAAGGCAAGGCTGATGCCAGTTCATGATTACCTGCTTTGGGTTCCCCTGATTCCATGTTTCCCCTATATTTCCCCCATGTTAGCTGCGCTTCTCATGGAAGTCGAAGGTTCCCCACTGGGTTGATAACCCCCTACTCCTTCCCTCCAGCTGCCTTGATATCCCTTGTATTCCCATCCTCCCCTGCCCCCTTTCCTTCATCCCCCAGTGTCTCTTACTGTTCTAATACAAAGTGAAAAGTCAAATAGGGCCCATGATGTACCTGAAACTTGAGAATAAAGCATTTTTTTCCCCTGAGGTAGGTATTTGAGGTCAAATTTCCAAAACTTAAGTTATCTGGCTGTTTATTCCACTTATTTCATTTGTATAGTCAGATATATTTTGTATAATTTTATCTGTCATTAACTGTGCCATTCATTCAGTTGGCATTTATTACATACCTAAAATTTGCCAGGCACTGAGCTAGATATTATAGGTAACTCCTCATAGGTAAAACTGATATTTTCCTCCCTTAAAGTTAGTTTTAGAAGGAGCTGCAGAGGCCTCTTGCAGAGTTTACTGATAAAATTAATTTTCACTATAAAAATTTTAACTTTGATCCTGTACAACCATTTTAGCATCATTTGGTTTTATTTACTCGTTTCCTTGTATTATAGTGGGAAAACAAGATTTTATTTATTGCACAGATAATGTAAAACATCCAAGTAGGAGGCTGGAGAAAGGTTGAGAGGGCAACTTTGTCAAGGGGTCAGCCTCATGGGACAAATGGCCCGCACTCACTACTGTGCGTCATGTACAAGGTGACCCTGAGCCAGGTTGGCGTTGGTCATTGAGCCCAGGGATAGTGCATGGGACCAGAGATTAAGAGGTCTGCCAGGAAGAGAAGAACAAGCTAGGGATAAGCAAGAATCGGGACCAGGTGAGACCCAGACTTGAGGAAGAGAGAGGAACAAGACAGAGTATGAGCTAAGAGGCCCAAAGGTGGGCTTTTTCTGTCACCATTTCCTAGCCCACCCCTCCCCTCTACTGCTACACTTTTCAGTATGCTTAATAATCTGCTTTACAACTTCTTTCTTCATTTTATAAGTGATTTGAAATGGCACTTTCCTTTACAATGATGCTGTTCTAGTTTTGGGGTGATTTAAATCACTATCTTACTGAGCTTATGCACGTTACATATGCGTAAGTTACCATTTCTTGATTTTTAACTATAAAGAGAGAAAAAGAGACTTTTTATCTGTGTCTCTGTGTTTGGACATGTTTGAAACATTTTGACATTTTAAAATTCCCTTCGTGATTTTTAAAACATTGTATTATAATGAAGAAAGTAGCACGTTTGTTGTAGAAAACGTTACAGAGCATTAAAGAGAAGAAATTAAAAACATGCTTACCTGGTGGTAGTAAGGAATAATGTAAATGAATGTATGTAAAACTGAGCGAACACCTGCTATATTGAATATTTAACAGACCAAATTGGTAATCTGTGGTTTTTACAGTTTGGAATACTTGTTTTATACTTAAATTCTATTTTCAGGAAATTTTGATGTCACTAAATATTTCTTGAAGTATGACTTAATGATTCATATCTATATGTCTATAATGAGCACCTTTTTAACTTAGATGTGTTTTTCTTACCTCTAGCTTTTTTAAAATGGAATTTAGAGGATTCTAAATATATCATTGCTATTTTAAATTGCATTTCATTTATTTTTGAATTTGAATGTTATTTTGTGGGGATTGACAGAATATTCACTGGCTATGTCTGCCTGCCTATTTGAATTGTGAGAGCTCCTTATAAATATCTTAAGGACATTAGCCCATTGTGCTTGATTTTGGTCAGACATTATTCCAAGATTTTCACCATCCCTTTTAATTTTGTCTATTTTTGAGTGTATTTAAGAGACAGAAGAGGATGAGGATGAAGTTATCTGCTGTTGATGCTATTATAAAGTCTATCTATAAATTAAGAACTATATATCCATTTTTCCAGGAGTTTTTTAAAGACAAATTCTAAATTGCTTAGAAAAACCTTAATGTATGGAATAAAGGTTAACTTTTCTTTAAAAAAAAAATAGTTAACTGATTGCCCCACTACAGTTTATTGACTATTTTCTTTTCCATATTTGTAAGTCCTTCTTTTTCTTAACAGTCCTGTTTTTATTATCTTTTTAAAGTTGGTTATGTACATTATAACATTACTTTATAAGTGAAAAGAATCATTTGGCAATTCAGATACATTTTCCAATTATAAAAACTGCCATACTAAAATACATACTGCATTTTCTCAGTTTATATTGTAAGTATGTTAAAAAATGAGTGATTAATATGAATCCTTTTTGTAAAAATCTGTCAGTGGCTTAATCACAGACCTCTTCCATCAAAAAAGTATACTAATTGCTTAGTATAGGTTATGTCTTCAAAGTTATCTTCAGATGTTTTTGTCGATGAGATTCCTGAGTAGTTATTCACATATCCCAATTTTATCATGATATTATTTACAAGGTTTATATTTATATCATATATGGAGAAAATATTAATGAATTTTGCTGCTCAAGAAATTCTGCTACAGATTACTGACTGTCATGCTAAAACTCGGTATGTTGTGATAGTTTTACAAATGAATAAAAAGATAACCCTTTCTTTTTTCCCTTTATGTCCATCTTTTTGTTTTAGATAGTCCTTTTTTAACTGAAGGAAGCTGCTTCTACTTGGGAGTGGCAGGAGAAGTGAGAAAACCACATGGAAGACTCCCAGGATTTAAATGAACAATCAGTAAGTCTTAATCTTAGTTTTTGCTTTAAAAAACCTTGTGTTAAGACTACTCAAAAGCATACTTAAAAGAAATACATTGTAAGTAGTAAGTTTTTTTGTTGTCTTTTTTTTTAATTGATTTTTTAATTCCTTACAAGGCCATACAACATGTTTGGAGATGTTTGCTGTTTCTGCTCACTGATAATGCCACATTTTGATGTCTGTCTTGATTCTCCACTTGGAAAGTGATAGAATAGAAAGAAAAAAAAAGAGTTGAAGTCATGCTGTGTATTTTAGGTAGCCTAAAAATGTTTATGTGCTTTCTTCATTAGATTTTATTCCAAATGCACTAACTAGTTCGTATTGTTGGCTATCAGAAGTTTCATAGGAGAAGGCATAGTAATATCACGCTTTTTACTCACTGTATGGATGAAGTCAGCTGTTCTTGGTGGCCTTCCTTATTTCACTACGTTTTTTGCAAGTCCAAGAATGTGCCAGTTTGGTCACAATCCTTTTCAGATTCTGACTTCACCAAAGGAATGACTTCATATGGTCTTTCCTCCCGTCTCATTAGTGGTGTCTCCATGATTTTAGCTCTTTAGTGTGTGCATTAGAAAGCAGTGTCCCTTCTGCATCACTGCTGGAGACCTTCTTCCAGGCTGTTCTGCATAGAGATGACTGGCAGAGTCTCCAGGAAGAAAATGTGTACTTAACCAAGAGTGCATCCTATAGAGTGATGATGATCTTTATTATCCTGTATGATCGTGGTTCCCCATCAGGCAAATGAGGATAATATACTAGTGTGGTTCTAGAAAAGATGTATATCATGAATTTATTTTTTTAAAGAGAGAAGTTAATTTTTTTTTCATCTGATTTTTTTCCCCTTTATTTGTGTATGCAGTAGTGCAGGGGATCTATCCTGTGTCCTCATGCATGCCAGGCAGGTGTTCTACCTCTGAACCATCTCTCCAGCCCCATGATGAATTTAGATTTTAAATAGAGAGCAAAGTATGTTTTGACACATACCTGCCATTCTAAAGTGGTTTAATTTGATTTTTTTAAAGCTGGTATTTTATTTTTTAAAAAACAATACCCATGTCTATGCATGGTCTAATTCCATTATATATTGTATTGCTGTTTATTTTGGATAGCATCGTTCTAGGAAAAATGTAATAAGCAATACTATGAGACTACTGCTGTGAAAGTGTGGACACTTGTCAAATGGTAGAAATGTTATTCCTAAAAATTTCCTATTTTAGGAAAGTAGAAATGACTATTGGGAGGCAAGAGCTTCAAAGCAAGTTTTAAAAAGAGTTGGTTATTGAATTAAATATGCATAGCATGGACTTTATCTCGCAAATGGATGCTGGTCATCATGACTCCTGTCTGTCTCTCCCAAACCACTGGATGTTTAGAGTCTCGATGGAATCAGAGGTCTGCAAGTGTAACCCATGTACCTGAAAGTCAGTTGTGAACGATGGATCACCTTAGTGGTGATGCTTCATAAGAGGGGTACCATCAACCTGTGCTTGACTCTAATACACTGAGGATCATGTAAAAGCATGTCTGTGTGTGTGTGTGTGCATATGTGTACGTGTTGGGTGACCTATTATCCCTGTTTTCCAAAGACCTGGGGTTTCTGGGCACTTGGAACTTACAGTACTAAAACAGGCAGAATCCCAGCAAAACAAGATGGTAGACTTGACTGGTCACTCTAGGGTGTGTGCATATCAAGAAAGATGTTTTGTTTTTAATGCAATTGAGGTTAAAGTGAATACGTTTTTATCTTTAATATGAGAGTGAGGTATTAACCAAGGTTCTTCATATTGCCTTTCACAAAATAATGCCTAGAACTTACAAATCATTTTATAATATCATTAGGATCTTTCCTTTGATATTTTAGGGTTGCTATTTTTAAAAATATGTGTTTAAAAAAGTTCCCACTCATGCTTACGTGCAGCCAGGTTTGACTGAAAATGTCAGACAATTTTCCTAGCCTTTCAGCTTGACCCTATTTGCTGAATTTGGATTTAGAACATATAGGCCAATGTATTCATCTATAAATGTGCCAAGGTATGCTTAGAACTGTTAAATGGCTTGCCCATGTTGGCATGGCTGGTAAGTGGCAGAGTTGGGACTTCACATTGGTCTTCTGACTCCAAGTCCAAAGCTCTATCCATAACTTCAACATGCCTGATCATTTTGGGTTATCTTATTGTGTCATTTATCACTATAGAAATATAAAAAAAATCCTAATAATCAACTCCTTAACATTTAAGTGATTTATATTTGAATGAATTCTTTAAATGACCTTAAATTTTGTGAAATATGTCTCAAAGCTTTTCAAAAAATGATAGTGTTTGAGATATAAGAGTAGGATTAAAATAAAGTCATTTATAGGATGAAAAGGAATCTACTTAAATCATAGCTATTAGTTTAAGCAGAATCTTTTCTTTGGGCATATGTGTAGCAGTAGGCACTCTTATGGCACATGAACACCCCGTCTAGCATTTTTCATATACTTTCTCCAATCTATACCAATCCTTGCAGTGAAGTTCTAAAGCTGCCATTGGGTCGGTAAGAAAACTACAACTTCTACTGTGTCACAGTCAGACAGCTATGAAGTGCTCAAGATTAGAATTGAACCATGTTTATCTGAGCCTAAAGCCTATAATGGATTTTGCAAGATATAACACCGTTTGTTAATTAAGGTCTTAAGCTTAAAATCAGACATTCCTGACACTTAAATAATTTATAACTATTGGGAAATTACTTATACTCTTCCACCTCTTTAAAGTGGAAGAATAATAAAATGAAATTTCTCGTCATGCTTGCTTGTGACTCACTGGATAAATGTTAGCTGCTGCTGCGAATACTTGAGAGTGTCAATGATCTTTGAACACTCATTCATTTGTGCATATCTAACCACCTTCTGCACATCCCTGACTTCCAAGTTTATAGGTCCAGAAGCTCAGCAGGTGAAAACTGAACTCACAAGCTCCCCCTCTGTCCCAGTTTTCCTTCCTTACTCCTCTGCCGCAGTATCTTCATCTCCATAAACAGCATCGTTTCAGCTACAGTATACATTACATCACACTGGAAAATGAGTAGTGATGCTCCATCCTCCTTCTCCAAGTTCATCATTTTTAACTTCTAGTCTCTCTCAAAGCTACTCTTGTTGCTGCAGCTCCCTTATTTTGGATCATTAGTTCTTGACTGCTTTGCTCTGCTTTCATTTACTTCTAGTGTTGTCTTTCTAAAATACATACCTGATCACATCCCTACCCTTTATCACTCCTGGGTCTTCCCTTGCCTTCAGGAGAGAGGCTCCTGTATGTAGTCAGGCACACAAACTTAATGCTTCCTTATTTCCTCAGTCTTATTTCAGGCTTGGAGCCCGTCAGTTCCCTGAGCCTGCTAGGTTCCCTGAGGTTTCCAGTGTTTGCAAGTGCTATACACCCCCTCCCAGATGGATAGCCAGTGGTTCCTGAAGTCAGCCTAGGTTTCACTTTCTCAGAGCATTCCCCTCAGGCTGCTTCCTTTCTCTCCATACCATCAGCCACAGAGAGCCAGCCATGCCTGGTGAGCACTGCTGGGTGAGGGCCCTTTGCAGGGAGCTGTCCTAACTCTTGGCATCCTCCTCAATCCTAGCACTTACCTCTCAGGACTGAAACCTTATCTGTTTGTTTGCTTGGGTCTTGCTCAGCTTGTACCCTTTTTTTTTTTTTTTTTTTTTTAAGAGAGGGACACAAAGGGAGAGAGAGAAAGACAGAATCAATTCTTATTTAGCTTTTCATGTGGCTTTTGTTGCTCAGAAACTTCATTGTGTATGTGCTGCTGGATTTTGAACCCCCATACTAGCCCATGCCAGTTAAGCAGTGTAACCGCTGAGCCACTGCTCCAGCACCAGTACCCTTCACACAGTTCTTCCTGATGTTCAATAAATAAATGTTTCCTTCGAAAACTTTTATATACTTCTGGTGAGGTATATTAATGAACAGTCTGACAAATTTTAGAAATCCAATATGTTAAACTTATTCATGAGTTCATATTGGACTCACTGTAAAAAAAAAATTGCCTGTGAGGTCTAACAATAGTTTAACCACACATAGTGACAACAGAGTTTGGTTCTTATATCAGGGTTTTTTTTTTTTTCTAGCATTGTATTTGACTCTTATTTTGTGATTTGGAGATAAGCAATTAAAATGATATTTAACTCATAAGTTGTCTAAAATTATATTCAACAATTCTATATTAGCATTTCTAATTTAGAAGCAGTTTCGTTATAATCGATCATAACTTACTATAGTTAAATTTTATAAGTGCTGTTCTTTTGAATGGAAATGGCTATGAATCTAGGTTATATATAGAATGTCGCCCTTGATACTGTAAAATGTGTTATATCCCCTGTGTTCAAATAAAGGAAGAATAATATGTGTAATTTTTATAAGTTCTGTAATATCTTTATGCACTTAGATATTTAAAGTTCTATTTTGGTGGGACTACATATTAATGGATTTTTTTTCCCCTTATCTAATTCATTCAAACCATTGTGAGGCGGATTCTGGCCTAAATATATGATCCTGGAAGGATTGAAAAGAAGTATGGCTTATTAATTTTAAGTACTATATGTTATAAAATAAAATATTAGTGAATACTAAGTAAAATGAAATCAAATGAATGAGTTACAGCTCACAGTAGAATTGCTCTAACTGCTACATTAAGCTTCTGAGTATTCCTGTGTATTTCAATATTGCTCTAAATCAATTCAATTTTGTTACTGATGACATTCCTTAGTAAGTGAGGTCTAAATTTATATCCATTAGATCCACATTACATATTATATTTAAGCAGTATTTTTGGAAACTCAAATATTTGTAGATCTAAATTATATTTATTTTATCTTATCTTTGGGTATCAAGTCTCTTACCTGAATTTACAACTTATATATGGACAGGTACCTGTCCAGTAATTCGACCTTTTATTCTAAAATGAAAATTACTATTTATGATAGAAATATAACCTATTTCTTTCATGCTTTAGCGATGTTGAGAAGTGGGAAAAAGTGAATATAATGTAACTTTGGCTCTAAAATACTTAGCAAGTGGAAAGTAGCATTGATGAAAAGAGCTAATATTCACCAGTACATCATGTGATTCATCTCATTAAACTGCCCGTCTCTTGTGGCAGGCTCCGTCATAACTCCAGTCTACAAAATGGCTCATGGAAGCTGTGATTAGAGATCTTATTTTGGATTGGTGCCACTAGAAAGCTGTTATGATGGAGCTGTTATGATGGACTCATACAGTCTTACACCAGATTCTCTCATGTTAAGCACATCATCTTACCTGTTTTGATCAACTTAGATGATTTTCTTACCCTTTAGTACTTTTGGTATTTTAAAGTATGCATTAAAACCCAACTTGATTTCAGTTTATTTAAATAAAGAACAAAGATTTTAAACATTGAGAAACTTCAAGAAATGCAAATTTTTCCACCATGATTATAAATCAACTGCACAGTCTTTATTAATATGTGTTTTAACAGCAGAATGTATGTAAGATAGCAGAATGTATGAAAACTGAATAATAATTAACAAATTTAATTAAATACTTAAGGTTTACTTTCTACCTCCCAGGAACTTCGCTCAACTAAAGATTAAAAGATAAACAGAATAGAATTCCTCTTCTCTCTCAACTTTTAGTTCAGCTTGGGATTGTATGAAATTTCATTGGGTTCTAGTGTTTAGAACCTGATGAGATTTGGATGTGTACTGTTAATTCATTCAGTGAATATTTATGGAGCGCTGCTATATTTGAAGTATGGTTTTAGATGTTGGGAATACTTGGCAGACACACTACTCATGAAGTTTGTATTGCATGGAGGGGGGCAGTAAACAAATACAGGAGGAAAAACAATTAGGCAGGGAGAGAGATAGGAAATTCTTGGGGGCATAGGGTGGGCGGGTGCAGGACAGGTTCAGTTTTTGGAGAGTAGTCAGGGAAGCCTCATTGAGCAGGTGTCTTGCAAAGCCCCAAAGGAGGTGAAGGAGTGACTCATGAGGATATTAGAGGAAAGGGGATTTCAGTTAGAAGGAGCAGCACCTGAGAAAGCCATGAGGCAGCAGCATGCCTGGTATGTCCAGGGAATAGAAAGGAGCCAGTGCTCATGGCAGTGGTGTAGTAGAATGAATAAAGAGAGGCCACAGAAAATCCACATGGGAACGTGGAGGGTTTTCCAGGGCATTCTAAGAACATTAGCATTTTTTTTCTGAATGACATGTAAAGCAATTGGAGGTTTTTGAGCTCAGTGGCCCCTGGAAAGTTCCTGCAAAATGAAAAAAATGAATGTAACTTCTATTTATAGGTATGCAGCAAACAGAAAAATTCAATGATGTAAAGAGCTAACCTTTATTGATAAGCACCATGTGAATTTCTTTGTTACTCATTGATAGAGCTCATGATAAGCCTTTGTGGGACATGATGTGATGTAGCCTTTTTAAAGATTGCCTTGGCTTTGATTATGAAAATAGAAGAAGATGATAAGAGTAGAAAACAGCTGTAGTTGCTGTCCAGATGAAAAATGGACAAAGTAGCAGTGGAGTTGGTTGGTAAGAAGTGGTTGGATTCAGGATCTCCTTTGAGGATGGAGCTAAGTGCCTTGCTGACACATTGCATATGGATTGTGAGGGAAAGAAAGAAGCCAGAGATGACTTCCTGGTGGTCTTGGTCCTGAGTGGGAGTGATGGAGCTGGCATTTAACTGAAATTTGGTGGGCACTGGATTTTGGATGTGGTACAGAGAAAGTGCTATGTTTTCACCAACCCTGTTCCACACTCCTTTCTGGTGCATCTTTCTGCCCTTCCCAGGCTGCTTACTTTAGGAGTAGCAGCATAACTCTCTAGCACATGAAATGCAAGGCCAAGGGATGTGAGCATCATGTGCAGGCTGAGGCTGTGAGAAGCCCTTGTACAGATCTTTGGTCTTCAAGTTCCCTAAAGGTAATGAAAAAGTAAGAGGCTTCAGTCCAGATGGTGGAGCCTCAAGATAGAAGAAGGCGGATTGCCAAGGCCCTGCAAGGATTCTTAGAATAATGCTAATGAGTAAAGCTAATAGAGACACGTTAAATTTTACCTGCTAGTAGACATTTGAGAGGAAATGTTGGCAAATCGGGTATAATCATCTGGAACTCAAGGGAATAGGTTGGACTTCAAATAAAACTTTGGAGATTTCAAGGTATCTGCAGCATTTAAAGAAAGGATATTGGTTGAAATCTCCAGGAAAATAAGTCAAGATAGAGAAAAATTAAAAGGTCTAAGCCATGGTACACCCCAGATTTAGTGATTCAGGAGATGACAGTTTACAAATAATGGTCACTTGATCCTGCTGCCCCAACACACATAAGCACTGAATTATTCCAGGAATACATGGGCAACATTCAGTTCATTCTTCTTTGATATGCTTTTTTTTCTAAAATTTCCAAAGTTATGTATCTGGGTACTGGTTACTGGGTTCACTTGTATCAGGGCAGAAACAGCTTCGAAGAGTTCCTGAGCCATCATTAACTTCTTTGAGATTTCTATCAAAGTAACCAAAACCATAAACTATGTAGAATAAATTATTACAATGAGTTAACAGTTATTATTTTCTAATTGCTGTAATTGTAGACAAAATTTGTAGGCCTTTTAACTTAGCAAAGAATGAATCTACACCAGTGTTTTTCAACTTCAATATACTGACACCTTGGACTGGATGATTATTTATGGGGCCAGGACAACACTGTCCTGTATATTGTAGTACATTGTATGATGTTTAGTAGCATCTCTTGTATTTTTACCCACTAGATGTCAGTAGCACCCCCATTCCCTTTTGGGACCATCAAGAATGTCTTGAGACATCACCAAATGTCTTCTGAAGGCAGAGGGGTTGGCAAGGACCACAGATCTGTATTATACCTGCTTTGAGTGAAATATTGATTTAGATGCTTGCGTAATCTCTGAAAAAATATTTGAGGAAGTTTAATTTATCTGAATTTATATATATAATACATTGTAATATAGTATTGAGGTAATTGTGATGAAAAGGTAAAGGCACAATACAGAATTTAAGCAAGAAAATAATATTGTGATTATAACAGAGCAAAGTGATAAGCACTGTGCTCTCAGCAGGGAAATTTTGTTTAGGAAAGGACAGGAAGCATTATAGATAGACTTGGTCACACCTCCACTGGGTCGTGAATGGTGGAAATCAATTTATTTAGATATAAGAAGATCTGTCCTGGCCTGGGAAAGAGCAGGAAGAAAATGTCACAAATGCAAAATAGAGGGTCACAAGGCTTGGAATGACTGAATCAGAAGCTTTGTGGCATGAGGCTATGAGAAGTGGGAAACCTGACTGAGAGCCCTGAGGACAGACTGAAAAGCACTTTGGAGCCAACGTGAGATGTATCCTTGTCCCCAGGTGGATAACATGGTGCTGTTTACCATGTATAAGATGCTGTTCTGTATTTCTGAACTTTTTTTCTTGGACTTAAAGGAAAATCTGGTTTAATATTTTCAGCAAGAAAGTAATATATTTCAAATGATGTTTCAGGAAGATTAGCCGTATGGTAGGAAAATTACAGAAAATGGGAACATGGGAATGAACCTTAAAGAGGTTTAAACTTGACTCACAAGGGCTTAAACCAAGGATTGACAGACTTTTTTTTCTGTAAAGGACAAAACATGAAATACTTCTGAATTTTCTTACCAATCTCTGGACTAGTTACTTCCCTCTCCTATTGAAATGTGAATACAGCCACAGACAATCATTGGTTGAACACACTGCATTCCAATAGAACTTTATTTACAGAAACAAGAGACAGATATTGTCTATACTTTGCCAGCTCCTGGCCTAAGCTAAAAATGTGATGGTGGAAGAAAGACAAAGGGGAAGAGTCAGCGGAAGGAACGTGAAGAGAAAGCTTTACTTAACTTGGTAAATAACTGAACAGTTTAATAAGAAGAGGGATGTGGGTGGACATGGAGAAGGAAAGGGATTACTGTGGAGTTTCTAGCTGAGGAGATGCCATAGAGTTGAGGAGCAGGAGCCAGTGACCTGAGGTAAGATGAATATGTTTAAATTTAGGATTTATGTGAAATATGCCCAAGCAGCAACTGGTGAAGCCCTGTTGGGCCATTAGGAGATGTCTGGGCTGGTCATGGGAACCAGAAGAGCGTTTTCCTTGAGAAGATTATAAGAGGAAATTATGTCTAGGGAAAGGGAAGATGGATGAGGATAAACCTAGGAGACTTATTGTGTTTGTGAAATTGAAGAGGAGAATGGACCAGGAAAGACTGAGAAGAGGTAGAAAGGAAAACCAGGCAGCCACCAAGACAATGCTTCCTTTCTCTGAGCCATGGACCAAAGTGATTTCCAGGAGGAGGGGTCATCATTTCCTGGGGTTTCAAGAGGCCAGGAAGGGCAGCACTGAGCAGAAACCTGTTGCTTCTCCGATGAGAAGGTTATCAGTGGTACTTTAGGATGAAGTCCCTTGAGAGTTGTGGCAGGAAAAACTACCTCAGAGATTCGATACAGGGGAGGTAATGAGGAAGTCAGAGCCAGCTTGCAAGCTGAAAGCAGAGAAACAGTGATTAAAGGGAATGTCTTTCTCTAACAAGGAGAGAGCTGTGTGTGCTTGAAGACAGGGAGTGAGAAGGAATCCTGTGGAGTATATACTCAGATTGCTACAGAAGGGATCATGGGGCTCAGTGGAAGACAGAAAATCAGTCAGTGGGGGAGGAGCAAGGCCTTCTGACTTGAAACGTTAGAGAGTGTATTCTGGGAAATTTTAAGGTGTGCTTCCCCTTGATGGCACTAGAGGTTTAGTAATGCAGGAGCCAGGTGCATTTGTCCGTATGAGGTTACAAAGTAAATTGAAGCAGGGGAGGATCAAGGGCTTAAGTGGTACAAGGATTTGCGTTAGCCATTATTTCAAAAAGTGATAGGTGATCTGCTGGAACTCATTCCATAAATTATTGTGACATTTCCAGCTTTCTTTTAGCAAAATGCTCTCATTGGCTAGTACTAAAGACAATGTGTTGGTATTGAAATTTTATTGATTTTTTTAATATTTATTTTTTATTAATTTGACATAGACTCACATATTGGATGGAATTGTTACATAATCATGCATGCATGGATATTGACATAGTGAGATAGTAAGTTGACCAGGATCTACCCCCCCCCACACACACCCCTTCAATTTGATTTGTTTATTTATTGGCATTGAAACCATTAGGAAAATAAAAGAGAAAAGTGATCACTTCTGTGATTAATGAAAATGCCTTTGGATTAACTATTGGAAGGAACCGCTTGCTTTGTTTTCCTTGGATACCAGTACCTCCAACAGAAAGAACCGATTTCCACAGATGTGAGTAGGTCACATTTGCCAATAGGGTTAGACCGAAGTTACTTGGCGCAGACTTAAAAAGTGCTTGTCTTAAAGGTTTTGGAATTTTCTTTTCCTATCTTGTGGAATTAAGGATTGGCTTCTCTGCTCAGACCTCTCACAGATGCAAATATGTCTGTGAGGGTTAAGTTGTTAAAAAGTTCATGTTAACTCTTCTGGCAGGAACTAGGACAGCAGAGTAGAAGAGCTCTGTAGAAGAAAAACAAACCAGAGTTCAAGAAGAAAGAACAAAAAGAAAGAACCTACTTACTCTGCTTTGCTTTCATGATTGTATTTAAAATGCAGTGTACAGCACTTGTGCACAGTGGATTGCGAGGAGATTCTGAGCCCTGGATGCCCGCAGCTAGCATTTTTATAATGCATATACTTTTATAGTGCTACAAAGGTATGTACATTTGCTATATATAAGTATATCAACTTCATAACTTACAACAACTTGATGACGTGGACACTATTACCATCCCCCAGTTTATAGATGAGAGGATCGCTCAGGTAGTGGGTCAGAAGGAAAGATTTTCACCCAGGAAATTCAGTTCCAGAGTTGGCAATCTTCACTGCTAGGCAAATCTGTTGGGGGGAAAAAATGCCTTATTTATTTTTCAGTCCTCTACCCCGACTTATGTCTTCAACAAAAAGCCCAAAATGTTTTGAATTTTTATGCATAAGAGGAAAAATATTTGATCTGTATTCATTTTGCCCCTATTAACATTTTTCTTTAATTCACAGCTCTGTCCTACCAGAAATGACATGAAAGGGGTAAACTGAGGACATTATACAATAGACCGTATTTATTTTTTCATTCTACTGATTTAATAGGGTTGGGTGGCATTTGGAATCTAATGGTTTTTCTACAGCAGTGTCTTTGGGCATATTCAAGAGTATACTTTGATTTCTCTTACATTAAATGTCTTTCCTATTTTTATCACCTTTTCTTTGTGCTATATTTATTAAGTAGCACTAGGAGGGTTTGTTTTACAGGTGGTGGGGAAAGATTATATTGTCCAGTCCTTTTATTTTATAGATACAAAAATGGAGACAGAGTCTCCAAGCTCTTTATCAGGGGAAGAGCATTGGAACAGTTTTGCATTTAGAAACAAGGATTTTTTGATTAATACCAAACTCAACCACCAAATGTGAAAGCATTCTTTTGAGTAGAGTTCATTACCAGTAGGAAATTAAAATATGACCCCCAACAAACTGCACTGAGTTTTTGTCTTACGTAAATGTAGGAAAAATAATTGCATTTGAACTTCTGCTAAATTTGGTAGACCAGGGTCATTAAAAAAAAAAAAAAACTCGAGCAAAGGTGTGGAGTACTTTATTTTACATGTTTGTTTTTCCTCCTAGTTATTATTTACTGCTCAATCAGCATTAGCAGAAGAAAAATAGTTTGGCTGCTAAGTTACTCCAGTGTAGGATTTCAAAGGACCTTATTAGAGAGAGATGTAATTTCATCCTCTGGGTCTTTTATATAACAGAGTGCATATTTGGGTTACTTCATTTTGACCCGGAATTAAACAATGGGTTTAAGTTGTGAACAGGAAGTTAAAATATTTACTCAACAAAGATATAAAAGCATATTATGGTTGTTTTACAAATTGGTAGGGCTGACTTTATACTTCATAGCTTCACAATCTTATTTTATCTAACTTTAATCTGAATAACTGCAGATATTCTGCTCCTGCCCATTTTCTGTTTATTTCACACATCTTAAGAAATGCATACGTTTGATAAGTGTTGTGCTTAACCAGTGGCTTTTAAATGAATGTCTTTGGGAAGTTGGGGTGTGTGTGTGTGTGAGAGAGAGAGAGAGAGATATGGTTTTGTCTATTTCTTAACTATATATGGCTATATCTTATATATGGTTTTCAGTAATGAAAATAAGGGGTAGATGTCATGAATAGTAACAGTGCTTAAGATACTAACATTAAAGAGAGTAAGAGGAGGAATGAAGGCCTGTAAGTTCAAAATAAAGTCTTTACAACTTCAGTTGGGGAGCATTTTCATAAGATGAGAGACAGTGCAAGGGCGTGACCAACCCTGGCTGTCAGAAAGTAGATTAGACCCTCAAAGCTGGTCACCTCAGCTCACTGACCTCAGAAGTGGCCACTTCCCCTTTCTTCAGTACTCTCTGAGTCACATAACATTACCCACACTGATCTGTGCTTGGGGTGACTGTTTCCATCCTCCCTGTGAGATTATTGTGGGACTTCTTGTTTTCTTTCCATGAAGTAAAGTTTTCTTTGGCTGGGATCCCAGCTAGCCTGATTTTGTTTCCTTTATTTTGTTTGTTTGCTTAATATCTTAGATTTTGAAAGTTGTTCAGAATTAAAGGACTTGCATATTATCCTAGGGAAATCGTTTGTGAGTGAAGGCCTTTGTGAAAATTTAACAAGACGTGTTCAAACATTATGGTAACTGACTTGTGGATGGTTAAGTGGCCTTTGTAGAGTGGCTGTCTCCTTAACATTTGCAGTAGTTCCACCTTATCAACAGTTTTGCTCTCTGAGGGTTTCAATTACCTGCTGCCAACCATGGTCCAAAAATATTAAATGGAAAATTTTAGAAATAGTTTGTAAGTTTTAAATTGTGTGCCATTCTGAGTAATGTGATGAGATCTTATGTCTTCCACTTCATCCTGCTGGGAAAGTAAATTCCCCATTTGTCTAGTGTATCCATGCTGTATATCCTACCTGCCCATTAGTCATTTAGTAGCCATCTCTGTAATCAGATAAACTGTTGTGGTATTGATACTAGTATCTCAGTGCTTGTGCTCAAGTAATCATTATAAAATAGCCTCATATTATCTCATAATATCTGTCATTCACCTTATTTC